>CAJUYG010000381.1:7941-31990 GCA_910591675.1 Galerucella calmariensis | reverse complement strand
AAGAAAATAAATAGTTATTTCCAATTTCAATTCACTAAAGCTTAATTAGAAAATTTACGAGTTAGGTATGTGATCCTAATTTTGGAGAACCCGGTATGTCATTCTAGTTTTATCTCAGGAAATAAATCGAGCGTATTTTATTCTCAAGATCAATTGATTGTTTTTTTTGTTATCATAGCTTTATTTACATTTGACAAACTTCTTAAACTCTATAGGAAGTTTTAGTGATTGAATAATATTTTCCTTAGAACATTAAGCAAACTAGACGCAGGATTCTAGCCAAATACATTGTTCGTTGTCAATATATGAATGGAATACTTAATTATAAAATAAGATACCGCCAGCTACACAGCCGACACAGCTGACGTGGGTGAGTGAAACTATTATTCAAATGTGTTACTAGTTTATTAAAAATTCACAATAATTTTTAACTTCATACTTTAGATGGATCCGGTTTTGGACAGCAAACGCCTGCGTATCTGTAAACAATAATGTCACATATTATTCACATTTTTTGGTTGTGCTTAACAGCCCAGGACTTGAACTAAATCCTCATATCAATTTCGAAGCTCCGTGTCTTTTATATATAGGCCACTAGTTAGACTTGAGTTAACTTAATGTCAAATAATGCATAATAGATTCAGATAAGTCACTGACAAGTTGGCTATATTGTTCTGGAAGGCACATGTGGAATGCGAGGAGCAACAATATGGCCGACCTGTCAAAGTCAGATGATCTGGAATGATCTATAACAAATGTTTCACCTTTAATTTTTGTTTGAGCGCCAATTTTGAAATAATGACATTTTTATTCAAATAATTTCATTTTGATAGGTAATTTCAAGCAGCAGATATTTTAAGGACAATCCTTTGGGTATACAAATTTATGTTGCACAAGTTTTGTTGAACTACTATCAACTTTACAGCTAGCAGTGGAAAAACGTATTTTTGTGTCGGACCTTGAACAGTGACAACTTTTTGACAGATGAGAGAAAAATAAGGAGAATTAGCGTAGATACAAAATTATACTTACTTGTTGTCAATAATGCAAGCATACTTTTCGAAAACCTGGAAATCTGTCAAGTATACGAAAACTTCAGGACATACAGAAAGCAAACTACAAATTCCCTCTTCAGTTTGATTTCTAGGGGTGGATATACAATTTTTATGGGTAAAAAACAGTTTACCGTCACCTATTTCATATTCACCTAAAAAATAACGGTATTTAACAAAAAAATTACTGTTCCAGTGTGTGTGTTCTTCAATACAGAGTGAGTCTCAATTATCTCGAAAACGGATTTTCATAGAAAATGGTGTGCAAGGATCTTGTAATATGGCCGATATTATGGTTGTATTTACATTGCTGTCAGATCATTAGGTATGTATGTATGTATGTATGTATTTTGGGGTGACATTCACTGAGACCTAAAAGATCTATTGTGCCCTCTCACTTCTACTTAGTTTCTGAGGAGAGTCTCAGAAACTGGTAGCCCCTTTAGTCCTATTTCCCGGAGGAATTTCAGGCTTCAACTTAGGTAAATGTTCCTCTTTTATTCAGTAATCTCCCAGGTGCTGTGCTCTAGGATTCTGAAGTGCTGTGCAGCTGGAAAGTATGTGGATGGAGGTTTCTTCTTCCATTCCATAAAATCTGCATTCTTCTTCCTCCACTATTTTGAGCTTTTTCAGGTGCCCATTCAGGAGACAATGTCCCGTTAGGATCCCTGTTAAAACTCTTAGCGCAGCTTTACTTTGACTTATGCATTCATTTGATCTCAACAGGTTGTAGTCACCCAGAAGAGTCTTTGATTGTATAAGCTCTACTAGATCTTTCCAATGGTCAGATCTTCTATTTTTCTCGGCTTTATCTATTTCTTCCAATATTAAATTGGGGCTGATTCCGCAAAAGGGTTCAGGCCCCCAGAAAGGTATTTCAGTCCCCCTGTTTGCTAGTTCATCTGCTATTTCATTTCCTTCTATTCCAGTGTGTCCTGGAATCCATAGTAAGTTGACTATATTGTTCTCGCCTAGTTCATTAAGTTTGTCTAGGCATTCCCACACCATTTTGGAACTGATTACACAAGAGCTTTAATGCTTTAATGGCTGCTTGACTATCCGACATTATGATAATCCTTTGTCTTCTGTATCCTTTTAATTTAGGCATAGGAAACATAATCCACATGGAAAATAATCAGTATTTGTTGAGGCAAAAAAATATACAGGGAGATCCATTTGAAATAACAAACTCACTTGGTGTAAATATTTTAAATACGAACTAGAAGTTTGCAGTTTTTTTTATATTCTTATTGGAAAAAAAATTAAAAAATACTTACCACCCAAAATATCTATTTTTTGATTGGGCTTTGTCACGCTATTCAACCACGGCAAACTATCTTTCACTTTTACAGGTGGTCGCAGAAATGAAGGACTTTTCGCTGAAAATAAAACAAACGTAAACATTCATGTTTTTCATGCTATGACGATATTGAAAAATTATGAAGCTGGTTAAGGGAAAATTAAAGTGAAATCGTTTGTAAATATATATGTATTAGTAAATAATTATTGAGTACATACGTGTAGTCATAGGAAGGTAATGTGGATTAATTCCTTTCATGAATGAAGTTCGCCCTGAAAACCAAACGAAATATTAATATTTTTTCCAAATGGACTGACTTTTTACTGACATAAAAAAAAGGAATTTTTTTTAATCTTAACGTTTGCTTATCGAACCACAAAGCTGAAATCTCACAGTCTATACGAGTGTAGGTACTCGTAGCTGATGAGAATCTTGGAATTGTTCCTCTAATAATATCATTTGAAAGAGGAGAAGAATACAAACTTAACTTCCTGTGTATACCACTCGAAGTCTCTTAAGAGGTGTTCATTCTTCTCCTTGAAATGTTTTCATTATATATGGTCATCATCTTGATATATATAAATTATGTGTCACATGTTTGTCCGCAATGGATTCCTAAACTACTTAACCGATTTTAATCAAATTTGTACACCGTGTTCAGTTTGATCCAACTTGAAAGATAGGATAGCTTACATCTCAATTTATGATCGTAATTTTATTTTATTGCAAACTATTTGTCTTTATCTGTTAGCTCCAAACGATTCTAGCAGATGGCGACATCTGTTTACTGGATTGAGTAAGTATTCAATAGATTGCGCGCTATGTCAAACTTTCAAACGTTTCATATAAGCTTACAATTTAATAGCATAACCACCACATGTTGCTGAGGCTGAGACTTCCAGATACAACAGTTGTTACCAGGCGATCTGATGTCTTTTAAATCAGTCGATACTTTTGTTAATGAAAATGATAGTGTAAATTTTCCAATTGAATTCTTAAATTCACTAGATATACCTGGAATGCCACCACATAATCTTCGATTAAAGATTGGTTCACCTATTATTCTCCTGCTTAATTTGAATCCACCTCAATTATGCAACGGTACACGTTTGGTCGTCAAAAAGATCCCCGGAAATATTCTTAAAGCAACCTTTTCAACTGGAAAGTTTAAAGGAGAAGTGGTCCTGTTGCCACGTATTCCAATAATACCGTCAGATTCTACCATACCCTTCAGAAGGTTACAGTTTCCAATTCGCTTAGCTTTTGACATGTCTATAAATAAGTCTCAAGACCAAACAATGTCCATTTGTGGTTTAGATTGTTGATATGTTCACGTGTAGGAAAACCCTCGAACCTATTTGTGTTAGCGGAAGACAGGCTAACCAAAAATATTGTGCACCGATTAGTGATAAATTAAATTGAAATGAGAAGTATTTATAATTCAAAATAATAAATATTATTGTTAGAAGATTTTAAACTATCCACACTACCACCTCATTTATAAGTTTAACTATCACATCTATGTAAAAAAGCATGGTGGTGCACATGTCTGATGTTACCCTACCGTTCCCCTTAAATAGTACCTATACAACAATGTAATATGACAAAAACGTTAGCCACAGCAAGGCGTGGCCAGGTCAGCTAGTTTATTATAAAGGTAGTGGTTCGATAGTCACTGCAGAGACATGCTGCAGCTGCAGGCGGCCGATGCAAGAGGCAGAGACACTAATGAGTAATGATATAACGTTCGAAGCACGCTGCAACAGCAACTAGCTTACTAGGTGTCTCGCCCTGTCTCTGCTGCTTGGGCGCGCATCTGCGTCCGGACCAGTGTGGAGGCACGAGGCAGTCGTTCTGCAGCTATCGTTGTGTATTGTTGTGTTATTATCAAACAATAGATAAAATAGTGAACAATGGATAAAATAGTGAAAAATACGCTATCGCAATCAAAGTCGTCACTATTTTCAGGAGAAGATGATCTACTTATAGATTTAGTTGAGCAAAACCCAATTTTATACGATCTCAAAGTAATAAAGAGTTTTTCTTCAGTTGTGATTTTCGTTCTCAATTTTTTTGGCTGCATGTCTTTTTCAATTAAACTTAAAGCAAAATAAAATTGTGTTTTATTCAGTCTGCAATATTTTCTGAATAAATCTTCATCGCCTTATAGGTGCTGTAACATTAACAGTTTAAAATAACCTTCTGAATTTCGTTTTTTAAATAAGGAGTGTATTGGCACTTTCTTGCTTTTCCTATATAAATAGTATAATATCATATGCTGATCTTCCTCTAATAAAATTCGTTTGATAATTCTATTCTTATTGGCAGACATTCTACATCCTTCTTTCTTAACAGCAAAAGTACTGATCTGTTATTCTGTCGCATGCTACGAACGAGCCCTCTAGGTTTCTCCTGTCCTATCTCGGTCGCTTGCCTCTTGCCTCGGCCGCCTGCAGCTGCAGCATGTCTCTGCAGTAACTATCGAACGACTACCTGAGTAATATGAGCAGATTCCCCAAGGTAACGGTCCAAAGAGTAAATTTAATATTATAACAATTGATTGAATAAAAAGTAAGAACTGTTTTTAACGTTTCTAAAGCCGATAAAATCGAAAAAAAAAAATATTGATCACTTACCACCATTCGGACTATTAGCAGACATTAAATACATTCTATTTCCCATTCCTATTCCTGTTGCTATAAATAAAATTAATTTTTGAAAAATATATTCTTTCAGTTTCTAAACTACTTTAGGGGTTGAATAAGTATTTTCTTCAGTATTAGTCCTTTAAAATCGAGTCTTTTACCATAATCAATTGAAATCACTTAAATAGCAGCTGGATTTTCAGTTTTATTTTTTATGTCTATTTGGCTGACCGTTTAGTGGTAAAAAATCAAAACAAGTTATCGTAAAAAAACCATATAATTCAATATTGCACTAAAGTATATTTACCTGATGGATAATGCATAGCATCAAAAGACCCACTCATGGGATAGGGAGCTGAAAATATTTTCAATGAAATCAAGACCATACAAAAAATCAAGAAACTCTTAGACGATAATCGAATGTCAATTTACTGTTTACTAAATAAAACAAATAATTCAATATTGCACTAAAGTATATTTACCTGGTTGAGATGGCATACCATGAATAGCCCCAATCCTATAGGGACCTGAAAATATGAAATATGAAATCAAAAAACTTTTAAATTTCCAGTTTTATATTATAATTATAAAATGTATAGTCCTTTTATTGTGAATCAGAGGCATTGAGAAAAATGAGGAAGTACTTAGTGTCACCAAAACGAAGAAAATTGCTTTGAACCTTAGAAGCTGCTATATACAGGGTGTTTCCAAATGACACTCACAACGTTTGCATCTAGTGAAATTGGTCAAAATGATATAGGGATTAAGGGGTCCAGCACATTTACTTTTCGAAATACAGGGTGTTGAAGTTTTGAAAAATGGTAAGAACTTATTTAGATGAAATCTTCCCCAATAAATGGATTGGACCAAGAGGTACTATTGAGTGGCCAGCTAGATCGCCAGACCTTACGCCGTTAGATTTTTTTCTGAGGGGTTATCTCAAGAACAAAGTATATGCAACACAACCAACTAGCATTATAGACCTCAAAGACAGGATAACTATAGAAATACGGAATATTTCACCTCAAACTTTAAACAAAGTAATGGAGGAGTTCTATAGGATACTGTGCTATTGCCTACAATTAGGTGGAGAACATTTTGAGTATTTATTTTAATGTATTAAAATCAAATACATCAGGTATTTTATATGTATGTGTTTAATAACTGTAAAAATAAAAATTTCACCCTGTATAATTCATAATTGACCATACATTATTCAGTTTGTTGGAATCGGTTCATTAAGAGGATTTCAAAAATATGCAAATATACAGGGTGTTTCATTGAAAAAAAACAACACCGACTATGGCATACTTCCTTGAATCACCGTGTACATTTAAATTTATGTTTACATAACGCACAACTCAATTCAAAAGTTGACGAGTCTCGGCATTTTTTATAATTTTCTAAAATAATGACATAAAGAATTTTATTCCATAAGTGGTTTCCACACTGTATCAAAAAATTTGTAGTTTTCAAGATATTTAATGATTTCATGAAGTCTGCAAGATCACTTTTTTCCAATAATTAATTTGAAAAAAGAATTTTCTCATATTTTTTTCAATAACTACCAAGTACTTATGGTTGGAATATGTAACAGGAACAAATTTATGAAACAGCAATGCATCTAAAACATTCGGAGAAAATTGTTAAAAATATGATACATAAAGGTTTTTCGTTTTTCACGTGAAAACCATTGAGGAATACAAAATTGAATGAAAATTGCTTCAGAAGTCAGTGGCGTAAAAGATGGGAGGGAAAGGTAACATATTCTTCCAAATGTACACCACTGGATCAAAAATTGAAAAATGTTTTTCCATCAAAATATGCCCTTTTACATTCAAAATCAACCTGCCAAATGTCAAATCAATTTATTCATCCATTTTGAAGGTATCGAGTTGAAACATTCAATTTTTTAAAACTTCAACACCCTGTATTTCGAAAAGCAAATGTGCTGGACCTCTTAATCCCTATATCATTTAGACCAATTTCACGAGAGGTATCTACATGCAAACGTTGTAAGTGTCATTTGAAAACACCCTGTAGATAATGTGAGCTAATCGTGATCAGAACGTTTAAAGTGCTAATAATCGAGCTTAAGGGTTGCGTTACAAATAAACAAACATACATACAAGTGAAACTAATAAAAAGCGTTGAAATAGATATAGTTAAACATTACCTGCTATCCCAGCACTTGGTGAACCATATCCTGGGTAAGAACGGATGGGTTCTAGAATAATTGAAAGAAATAATAAAATTAAAATTAACATCATTATCCAAAAACACATTCGATAGTCAAACGAGTGCGTTGAGGCTAAAGTTGGATTTATAAACACTGTCGCTCGTTACTCTCAGCGTTATTGGCGATTTGTTCTGGTCTTTGGCTATGCTTGTTCATTATTCTTGTTCATTTTGTCCGTTTGTCCTCTTTTGTGAGGTTATTGTTGCCATTTTTGTGTTGTATTTTCAATATAGTGCATTAAACTAACTGACTATTATTTGGATACATTTTAGATTTGTTATTTGTTTGTTTTGTATTGATTTAATGACCCTTTTTATTATAAGCAGTCAGATTTAGCTTTGAAAATACCTAAGCAATTAAATCGAGGTCGAAAAAGGCACCAAATCAAATTTAAATTATCTCAAACACGATCAAAATAACTATGAAGGATTGTGTAGTATAATCAGATTAGAACGTGAAGTCACGTGGACTTGCCCTTGACTATTTTTAAAAAACTTGAAAATAGAGGAGCGGGTAAACATACAATACGGCTCTTTCAACTGCGCATGACTCAAGACTTGCTCAAAATATGAAAACGTGGTTAAAATACATATTCCAGCCACCACGTCAAATTTAGTAGTTGAGGTGCGCATGCGTCCAAGCAGCTTTTAACCTTCTATTCGATGTGACTGAATGTGAGCTGATTAGAGCAGTTGGTAGGGTATTGAGCTTACAACTCAGAGGTCGTAGGTTAGGTGCTGGTTTTTTTTGTTTTCTTTTAGTTTTTTATTTCTTATTTTCTGATATTTCTATACATAAATACACTTTGATCAACCGGGTTTGGGTCTGGGTTTTCTTTTTTTTTTTAATTTGGCAAAGTCTTGAGTCATGCGCAGTTGAAAGAGCCGTGTTGTATGTTTACCCGCTCCTAAAAAAAGGGTCACTTCGCATATTGTTGTCAATGCGCGAACCTTGTCATTTTTTGACGTTTGTAGAAAAAAGTTATTTTAATTGTTGAGCTTGCATGTTTAATAATATTTCATATAGGTTAATAGTTGTTTGTTGTTTGATAATTTTTTATCGTGTCTATTGTTTATTGTTCTTTTTTCTCTTATTTTTTGGAAATCAAACCACAATAATGTTTTTTTTAATTTTTTATTTCGACGTTTCGGTAACGTTCCAGCTACCGTTGTCAAGATTAATAGTAATAAAATAATTTTTGGTCTCTATCTGACACAACGAAAAAAATATGACAACTAGACAATCAATAATATTTTTACCGAAACGTCGAAATAAAAAATAAAAAACATTATTGTGGTTTGATTCCCAAAAAATAAGAGAAAAAAGAATAAGTAATGCCACAGAAGATATTGTTTATTGTTTTACCACTGGGGTATTGTCAACTGTCAACTTTCGTGGACATGCCCTATAGCGTACAAATACAATTAAGCATAACCTCAAATTTGATTGAATTTTGTTTTGTCATACACGGAACCATAGGTATATGGATTTCCTACGATAGGACTTATATGATTGGTAAGCTTAAGGTGGATAAGCGTCACACTGCATTGCACCAATGAGAGCAGCTTAATTAGTTAGTTTTTAGACATGGATATCACGATTATACTGTTTTTGAGAATTAGTAGTCTTTCTCATTAACTAAATTTTATATCTTATTACTCGTGAAACTGGTGATAGTGTCATATCTGTCAAAGTTTATATATTTTGATAATAGATCTGCTGTTGAAAAGCCTATTTTCATTTTCCTCCCTTGATATATACAAAAACGATATAACAACGAAATGAGAGTTCCTGTATTTGATTTGAGCTTGAAAATTGAATATATTGGTTGGCATTTCCATTGTTTTTCTCGTATAATATGTATCTACATATTCCATCCAAAATCTGATTACTCAGTTACGTCGATCAAAAAGAGTCTTCTAAGCGCCTCTTATTTTTGAAATTGAAATTGGATTTTTCGTTTGTTTTGAAAACTTCCTCACTTCCTTATCGGAAAATTTTACAACTTAAATTAAAAATAAACTCTTCTTTGAAGCTATATTGTTTTCGCTAAAAATTTGAATAAGTGTACCTACAGGTTACAGTTTCTTGGAAAACCAAAAAACCGCCGACGGCCATGATAATGTAAAATGCGAAAAAGTTTGACGAATGATTCAAACCCAAATTTATTCCAAAAATACCCAAATCTTTGAAAGTGTACTTACTAGAGGCGTCCACGGTGTCGACAGAGCTGGTCTGATTTGGCTTCACTACTACCAAAGAACTGACATCGGTGACGAAAGAATATTTTAAAGCTAGATCCAATGCCTCTTTAGTTAGTTGCGTTTTATTTTCAGCAATTTCACGTTGTTCTAATTTTTGTTTAACGGTTAAATATGCCCATAGACGTTCTAACGAAGATACAGGAGTTTCTTCAACTGAAGGAATGGAAATTTTTCCCCATCTAGCTGTACATCTGATCAAGCCTTTTGAATGGTCAAATCCTAAAAAAAATATATTTTTTTAGGTTTTACAACCATTTATCAATAAATTTTGATGAAATCGAATAGTATTTCATATAAAACTCCAAATCAGTAATTCCTATATAAAAATTTTTTTCAATACAAATTCGATACAATTTAAACAACGTATTTTAACAATTTTCTATTTATTTCGAGTTTATAATGAATGAATGATTGAATTTCCATTTTTTGCTAACTTATATTACTTATTATGCGATCGAACAATATGGGATGAAATTGAATAAAAACAAAACAAGTTATGACAATAGAAAAGGAACATAAAAACATACAGATAAGCGTAGACAATGTTATAATTGAACAAGTAATAAAATATCTTGTATAAATACAAGAGATCTGGAGACAGGAGAAAGAAATAAATGATAGAGTGCAAAAAACATTGAAATTGTACTACGCAATGAACAATATAAACATTTATAAACAAAAAAGAGATATCAATAAAGATAAAATTAAATGTATTTAAGACCACCAATTCTGACGTTTGGTTGTGAATCATGGACACTGAAAGGCAGACAGAAGAGCAAAATACAATCAGTAGAAATAAAATATCTGAGAAGAATTAAAGGAGACAGAAAAATTGATAAAGTAAGAAATACGACATTAAGAAAGGATCTAGAAATAAAATCGACACTTGAATATATTGAATCAAGACAGAACACAAAGCCAGATGCTGCAAATGCAATGCGCATATATACAGATGGTTCGAAAATGAAAGAAGGCTCAGGATGTGGAATTTACTCGAGAGCACTAAGCAAGAGAGCCAGCAAGACTTAGCTGACGCCTTGGCAGATAAAAATATTATTCTGAGGTGGGTTAAAGGGCACTACAGGAGTAAAGGAAATCGCATTGCCGATTCTTTAGCCAGGGAAGCCGCTGGACTAAAAATTCTAGGACCCAGTGACACCTACGGCCCAACGACTTCGACAATTGCGGAACTAGCCAAACGTTAGACCCATGCTCAATTCCTTAAGAGATGGGATGGAATCAAAGGATGCAGTCTTGCCAGGATCACCCTGGGCGACCCTGGGAAGCTGGCGCCGGAGAAATATTTGGCGATGACCAGGAAAAACCTACGTTTAACAGTAGGATTTCTGACTGGCCACTGTCAACTAAGGAAACACCTCCATACTATGGGGTTAGTGGACACACCTCTATGCAGGATGTGTGAACAGGAAGATGAAACTGTCAGGCATGTCTTATGCGAGTGTCCGGAGTTATCGTCAATAAGAGAGTGTGTGTTCGGTGAGTCTTGGACTACACCTGCCGATATAAAGGAGATATCTCCTAGTGACCTGTCCACCTTCCTGAGAAGGACAGGATGTACAATGGGTCACATGTGACCTAAGTGCTGTGAGCCTACACTCACCCTCCCTACTCTACAGATACAGATACAGATTGAGATGGTGGGGATACCTATAAAGAATGTTTCAAGTTAAGCAAGTATGGGAGGCAACAAATATGAATGAGAGAAAATGCGGGAGACCGAAAGAAACATGAGACAGTAGAGTTTGGAAAATTCTTCAGGAAAAGGGAAAAACATGGAATGAGGCAAAAATATAAACAAGAAATAAGAAAGAATGGGACAAGTTTGTTCTGTGATCTTGTTTTAATCCACTTACTCCAATATTGATACATTGAATTCATACACTGCGTCCACTTAAGTTTGCACCATATGGGAAACTTTCTTATTATCAATTTTAGGAAAAAAACTTATTCCTCATAAAAAGTTCTGCATGTTCTGAAATATAAAATACAATTATCAGATAGCAATTATTTCCAGTATTATACGAGGTTTCTCAAAAAATATATGAACTTTACTCAAGAGTAAAGTACCTTTAAATCTGACAATATCGAAAAATGTTATAAATAAAAGTTGATCAGAATTGAAAACTACGTACAAATATACGATTTTATCTATTTATATGAAAAAAAAAAATATTTTTTGAAATGTATTTCTAGATACAATAACAATGCAAATTTTACTGTAGTTACGTGTAATATAGCTCTGACAAACTAATGAATGTTTGATAGCTACAAATGATTGATAGTAACTGTCAGAATCTTACGCAAATATGGTAGCGTTATTAAGAAAATAGAAACAATATTAAACAAGCACAAAACCTATTTTTTCAATTTAAATCGATGCAATTGCATATTTGAACGAAGTTTTCAGTTCTGATCAACTTTTTTTCATACTATTTTTCGATATTGTCAAATTTAAAGGTACTTTACTCTTGAGTGAAATTCATATTTTTTGAGAAACCTCCTATAATACTGGAAAAACTTGATAATTGTATTTTAGATTTCAGAACATGCAGAACTTTTTATGAAGAATAAGTTTTTTTCCTAAAATTGATAATTAAAAATTTTTCGATATGGTGCGAACTTAAGTGAACACAGTGTATATTATGTATCATGTATGGATTTATAAAATAATCAGAAGAGGCGCCATTATGTCTTTAGGCAGGTTCTCTATACGCCACTGAAAATAGTTGAACTTCTTCTATAACCTCCAATAAGTATGTCATCAGTAGAGATAAGCTCAGACCAAAGTCTTTGAAGGTTTTTTGGTTAAATTGCATAATTCCCATGTACAAATGCCACGAAGTCTGTGAAGTTTCAAATTTTCCTTTTTTAAAAATAAACACGAACATTTTGTTGTGTTTTTTGTTTTAAAAATCCTTAAAAGCTTGTATCTATCTACAGGGACATCAAAAATAATGTACTACAGTTTTGCTTAATAGAAAAAAAAATACCATATTTATAATAAAATACCTTTATCGTATCTTCCAGCGACGACAATTTCAGATCCTTTAAAGAATATTGGGAATGTCGTTTTGGAAACGTCTTTAACACTGTCTACGTACTCAAAATGTATGTTCGAAAGAAGTGGTGATGAAATTTGCTTGAAGAATTCTTGTAGTTGAATTGATGCATCGCCAGCTGCATAGATGTGTCTGGAAAATCCTAAATTATTCAAGGATAGTGATCTTAGGAAGCTTTTGTCGGCTCCGTCTCCGAAAGATAGCGAGAATATTGGTACATGATCTCTTTCTTTGTTGAGGCGTGTTACCTAAAAATTGAAATCAATAAATCTCGTTTACGTCTAAAAAAGAATATTAAAAAAATACAAAATAATCTCTGGAAAATAATCACATGGGTAGTGAGTACTAAGAAATGGCTGGAGATATTTTTTGTCGTCTGAAAAATTCTTGAGTAGATTCAAAATTATTTTGGAAAATAAAAAATCAGTCTCTAAGATGATACAGAAATCCCAGAGACATAAAAGAAAACATGGGCATGGAGTCAGTTATAAATAGAGGAAAAAAATGTTGTAGACCCCCCATTTAAACTGAAAAAATTATAGAAAATTCAAAAACATTTTGAAAATTTTTGAAAACAAGTGGACCACCATAAAATTTGAAAAAATAAAATTCAAAGTTGTAGTTTTCAATGAGTATTGAAAATTAGCAGGAAAAATAGTGTCACAAGGGCAGAAAATGAGGTTAACTATCAGTTGACCTCGCTTGGCAACGCTTGCTCGTGCATCTAATAGTCTTCGGCTGCTAAAGCGTTTCCTGCATGTGTGACACACAACTGTTTTTCGTCTACGTGAAACTTCAAAGTTATGATGTGACAGATGGTAAATTTTCCGCCCTTAGGCTGTTAAAAAATACTTTTCGCCCTATTTTTGGTGTTCATAAAATATTTTTTCTACGACCACTATCAAAAGTCGCCTTTTGTGCTTTGAAAAGCAACTGCAAAGTTGATGTTTTCCACGAGCTGTCATAATTTGACATCATTGGCGCTCTTAAGCAGAAAGTTTCTTTATCGCACGCCTAATTTTATTTATAGATAAAAAAGAGCTAGTAGTTAATTAAATATGAACTGTAGAGTATTTTCCGTAATAATTTAATGAGAAATGGGAAATCTAAGAAATATCTGACATTAATGTAATAAGTGTTGCCTACGTACATAGGTACACAAAACTGCAATCTGCTAAACTGCAAAACTGCTAAGTACAAACAATAGCAATTATTTTCGAGCAAAAAGTCCTTTGGTAGTCTCGACAGATTGCCAAAGTACTACTTTCTGCTCTTGATACACAAATAGCTATTTTATCATCTAAAAGAGTACTGGAAATATAAAAAAAAAGTAAAAAGTATGAAAAAACTAAAAATTTCTAGGAAAACTAAAAAAAATAGCATAGCAACGAATACTTACAACATTTACAATTTCCTTAGTGTCCATAGTTCCTATTGTCGGGTCTCCATCAGTTAAAAATATGATAATGGGTTGATGGGTCTTATCATTTTTCGAATTCACACTTATAAGATGTAAGGCTGTTTCAATACTAGCCAACATATTCGTCATACCATTATCGGTAAGTTTTTCAATTACTGCTTTACCTTTTGTGACTGCTGCTTTTGATGCTGGTATTGCGGACGGCAATTCCTTTGTCTGAAAAATACCAAATTCAGATGAATGGAAAATTCAAATATCTTATGTACGTTCCTTGTGGCATTACTTATTCTTTTTTCTTATTTTTTGGGAATCAAACCGCAATATTATGCTTTTTTTAAATTTTTTTATTACGACGTTTCGGTAGCGTTCCAGCTATCCTTGTCTAGATGAATTAGTTTTTAAACAATGTTTGGTCCCTATCTGACTTTATCAACAGAACAACGATGTCAATCTAGCTCTAGATGAACATTTTGCTGCATCTCCATCAAACAAATGGATTGGAAGCAGAGATATTATTTATGAGTGGCCACCTAGGTCACCAGACTTACACCTTCCAACGACTTATTACAAGTAGGGGGTTGTCTTTTAAATTTTTTTAAATATGACGTAAGGGGTTAATGCTGATATCATTTTATTTCTCTCTCTCTCCCTCTCTTCGCCCTGAGAACATCTCCTTTCTTTCAGGATACAGAGAAGGTTTTTAAAATCAACAGATTGTATATAAAATATTGAAATTTTCTAACAAATATATTTAAATTCGATATCATTCATAAATATTTAATATTTTACGATACGATCGAATGTATAGCTGCAATTTACCGTAAATAAATCGCTTATATATACCCACCCAGCTCAATCATTCACTTTTGACGATTTATTTGATTCGAAGGACATAATTCAGGACATTTGCTTTATAATGAATTGCCGCTCAATACCGTAGCATAGAGTAACGGTTTTTTGACATAATCCCCTTCTGATAGATTCGACTATCGCGTGCATAAAAAATTAAATTTATTATATTTAATAATATAAGAGCGATCAACTTCAAAGACATGTGCCGATTGCAATAATTCAATCTCTCTTTTCTTTTTGAGTCCCTATTTTATATTAAAATTCACCATTCGCCATCTGAAGTTTGGCCGCAGGAACTATAAATTTCAGCGGGAATTTTGAATATCAAATTGAGCTCTGATGCTAGATTTGCATTCTAGGTTGACGGATTTTATAATACAGATGATCTTTGTGAAGCAAGTCGTAGCGTTACACCAGCTATGATTCAGACGGGGCCTGCACAACAACACTTTTATCACGTTTTGCAGCTTGCAAGGATTCTGCAAGAAATAATTTTGAACACTTGCTGTAATTTTTTGTTCGTTTTTTGAATTGCATCAGAGGTATTTTAGTTGAAATCCATACTTCATAAAATATTGATATTTTTGTTATTATTAATTGAATAAAATAGTATGTACTATCGTTGTATTCCAAATAGAACGACACGCAATTTTCAATGACAATATACAGGGGGTGCCATTTGAAAATAAAAAGTGAGGGGTAGCTACCACAGGGCTATCAAATGTAAAACATTTTTTAAAGCCATTAGAAAGGTACTTTTAATGCCATTCAATTCAGTTTTTCATTTATTAATTATCTTGTCAAATAAGCGAGATATTGCCTGTGTACGATAATTTAGGACACCCGGTATGTTATATCTTTAATTTAGTTAGTATCTTGACATAATATAGTGCTACAAAGTTTCAAAAAATGTGATTCTACGAGCTTTACTGCTTATTTCTTACTTCTAAATCACACCCACTTACCAGCAACTCTTCGAAAGGCTCCTTCTCATTCTGAATCTTCACTTTAACGTTACTTTCTGAATCAATATTCCATACGTAAACGTCAGTATTAAATTCGATGATATGAAAACTATCTTCTTCTTTCAATTCGTCCAGAATACTAGCCATAGCATCTTTTAGTTGTTTCAATTTCGAACCATACATACTTCCACTAGTGTCCAGTATAAAAACCACGTGCTTTGGTAGCGCTTCTATGTCTTTGGGGGCAAAAAAATGTACAAAGTAACCGTCTTTAAGCAGCACCTCCCCGTTTCGAGGATCTCTTTCTACATCGTATTGCAAAACGAATTGTCCCGCCAAACCATCATTTTCTTTAGTACCCAAGCCTTTGGCGAAGTATTTTTGTCTATCGATACTGGGTGAGAATTTAACAAAGGCAGTGTTGTTATTTATTATTTCAATGTCCGATGATGGATCTAATTTGTCGTTGTTTTTGCTGATTTCATTGCCAGATCTTAAAGAAGGTGTTTTAACGTATTTTAAAGGTTTACTTTCATTCACATACACCTGTAAATATAAAAGAATTGTTTTTAAAACAAAAATTTTGTAATATTGAAGAAGTTACCTCGATATTCATGTCTTTAACAATTTGTCCTGGATGAACGTTGAGCACCAATTCGTATTGATCATCTTTTCTCTTCAACAACTCTTCATACGTTAAAATAAAGGTAGCTTTACTACCTGGTTCAACGTTGATGGAAACTGTGAATCTATTTGAGTCTCTCGCATTTACTGCTACATGTCCTGCAGTTATACCACTCTGTACAGCCTACAAAGTACAATTGTTAATGAGCTCTAAGGCCACGACTTGTTACGTTGTGATTTTCTGCATTTTTATATGAATGTATACTCTTTCTAAAGTAAAGGCAATGTAAAGAGAGAGATTTTTAATGTCATTGAAGACTAATTCCGAAAAATAGTGTGCATAAACAGTGCCAGTAAATATTTATCTTTCATACGTAGAACTCCCACTCCTCGAAACGGGTCCGGTAAGGTTCGCGACCCTCGGAATTTTGCAACGATTTTTTTATAGAAAGCTCTATTACTATAGAACGTTTTAATAAAAAAAATTCTTGGATTATTCACTTTTGAAAAAGAAAATCGCAATTGAAAGTACCAAAAATCCGCCATTTTTTAAAAATATTTGATAATTTTTGACAATTCTGTCTTGATATCGGATGGTCACAAATTTAAGAAAGAGCGGAGAATGTTGCCAGCTTTTATTTCCGTAGGTCGTTACGGCTTGGAAATAACACCAAGATTTTAGATGTATCTTTTCACATATAACACTGATGTACTTACTATCTTTATGATCTAAAATGTATGTAAGTATTGAAAATCTACCTTTTAGACATAATATTGTATGTTCCACAGGTACTAACTTGGTACGTATATTTTATGACGTTAGAGTAAAAACAAAGAATTATGTATACTTTTGTAACTTTTAGTTGAAAATTAACGTCAAATGTCCGGATAAGTAGGTATATAAATATCCGTCATATCACGAACCGATAATAAAAAAGAAAGGTTTTTAATTTAATTGCAAGAACACAGTTCCAGTGGATTGTTCTATTCAAATTTAGCCATATTTTATATTTATATTGCTATTATTCCACATTCGACAAATGTTTACTTGAATAAATGGGAAAATATAGTTCTCATAAAAGGATGGAAAAACCTTATTCATTCGTGCGCGTGCGCGCGCGAATTGCGAAACGTCGACCCAGCGCGCTTTAATGTGGAATACAAATAATTATTAGACACTTTTTTGAGAAGGGGAAGGGAATAAACATGTTTGTATATAGATAGACATGGATATAAAATGATTTTTATTCCATATGATGTTTTCCAAAAAGGGGAAGGGAAGTCAGTATGCTTATCAATGAATTTTATAATTCAAAGTCTGGATTTATTGATCGATATCGCCAGCGAAGCGAGTGCGCCGGGTCGACGTTTCGCAATTCGCGCGCGCGACCCGGCGCGCATACATGTGGAATACAAATAATTATTAGACACTTTTTCGAGAAGGGGAAGGGAATAAACATGTATGTATGAAGATAGATATTAATATAAAATGATTTTTATTCCATATGATGTTTTCCTAAAAGGGGAGGGGAAGTCAGTATGCTTATCGCGAATTGCGAAACGTCGACCCGGTACGCATTCATGTGAAATACAAATTAGACACTTTTTCGAGAAGGGAAAGGGAATACATCTCTTCACCTTAAATTGACTGACTTCATGGGATTTCTACTAGAGCAAAAAAAATTTATCATAATTCAACACATACCGCTTCCCGACCAACTGACACAGATCAAAGTGTAACTAAAATATCATTAAATACGGAGCAAGAGAATAAGAAAAAAATTGTTAACCTAACTATTATATAAATATTCATGATTATAAATGCAAATAGTTTTATATTGTGATATATTCATGTAATGTATTACAATGTATTCAGCTGAAAGAAAACTAAGACCATTTGACAACGCCGTTAGGAAGTGACACCTGATCCTAATTTGTGAACCTAGGATATCTAGACATAAGCTCTGACATGAGATTTTAGTGTGTAATTTTATAAGCTTAAGTGTCAAACGAAAATAATTATGCTGACGAATATTTCTAAAAATTGGCAAAATTTTATTTTCTTCCGGTTTTTTGTGTGAAACAGATTGAGATTTAGTTCAAGATAATAACCTTTACTGTTTAAAGTGAAAATATTTATCGTGAAATAGCAAGAATTAGTGTTGAAAAAGTACAATTTTTTGAACTAAAATCGTGATTTTTGAAGTAATTACTGGATGATCCAGCGAAATTTTTGTTCTAATCTGCTTTATTTAAGGTAAGCTTTCAAGCAAATCTAAAACTAACATAAAATTTCGAGGGTCGCGAAGTTTACCAGAACCCTCGAAACGCCTAATTTTTTAGACTTTGTCTATATACCTTCCTCTCACATAATGGTTATACGGAACATAATCATTTGCCGAATCTGTATATCTTTTAATACATTCTCTGCTCTACGCTGTTTAACACAACACAACTCACAACGCCACTAGCGCGAATAACTAATGTTGTAAATCATTTTAACGACACAATAGATCACATAAAGAGCTAAAACGAGAAGGTTATGATGCAAAATACTGTAACTTTTGTTATTTTTTGTTTAGCAGTTATCTTGGCATGCTCTCAAAATTTTGTTAGGTATGGTAATATACATAAAGTTGTTACGAATAGTTTACCAAAGTAAGGAAAACGTTTGTATACTGAGATTAGAAGTTTTAAAAAATATATCTGACAAACATGCTTGCTACTTATGTTGTCACATTGACTTTAGAAATAGTATAGAAACTAACAGCATGTATTTTACATCTCTGATTTATTACCTTGTGAGTTTGTGCTTATTTTTATTAAGTGGATGTAATTTAGTTTCCTGACTGACCTAACAATGGGTTTTTTATGATATAGATTCAAATTAGTAATGGGGATTGTCGATAGAAGAGAAAACTAAAATGAATGGAGCCCTTTTAAGTAATTTCAATTTAACACCTATGGTTGATGGACATATTTGGGAATTAATCAAACCCTTTTAAGAAAATTCAATCGTACGCCATGGTAAATGGAAATTTTAACAGATAAATCAAAAAACGTTACCGCACGCCCATGATATAGAACTATTTACAAATAAAATAACCCTTAATAAATATTTAATCGTAAGCCGATGGTGAAAGAAAAGTTTTCTTATAGTTTGTCAAGAAATCAAACAATACAATGGTTCCAATTTCCGTCCAGAATCTTTAAATTAATTAAAGCTGTCAAGGCTGTGAACATTTTTCCAACAGAAATTATAATCGATCGCCCACAAAAAAAATGAGAAGTAAATTTCTCTTAGGGAAAATAAATGAATCGTATAATTGAAATCGACCGCTTAGTAAGGGACCCCGCAAAATTTTATAGGTAATCCTGGCTCTCGTACGATTTTCGATTTTTTTTTATATGTTGTAGTCTTAATAATAATTAAGAGATCGTGATGGGTTAAAACTGTGTAGGCCCTCCGGTTTGGCGGTAGTGGCGTCTTGTAGTTGCGTCCTGAGCATAACATTTTGCCTTCTAGCTCTATAAATCTCGCAATAATAGCAAATGTCTTGTATGTCTAAGTCTCATGAGGAGGTCTGCCACACTTCTGTGCCATCAGAATCACAATTTCTCCAGAGGGTGACTCCGCAATGGTCAATTTGTTAGGCCGGTGTTTTAACAGCAAGCGGAAGCAATGAAACCGAACAAAATCATCAACAATTACGTTATGTAGGTTAGTTGGATACATCTAAATCCCAAAGTCCTCACGAGTGGGCCCCAAAAGACTTTTTAACATTTTCTTGATTCCACGCACCCATCTCTAGTAGTAGATACTTCATGAAAAATCCGGTAGTTCGGATAGATACTGGAATAGATATTTGTCAAAAGAGCCATCACCCGTAACAGACGTCAGTCGGAAATTGTCAGACATTTTCTTGTTGTCTTCTATGTCCTGACGCTGCGTATTTTTAATATTTTTTTCCTTTGACATAAGCGGAACGACCTACTTGCATCTTCAGTTGTGTATATCTCACGTAGATCCACTTTCCATTGTCTGATCTGTCTGTCACGGGTGATGGCAAATATCTATCCCAGTATCTATCCGAACTACCGGATTTTTCATGAAGTATCTACTACTAGAGATGGGTGCGTGGGATCGAGAAAATGTTGAAAAGTCTTTTGGGGCCCACTCGTGAGGACTTTGGGAGTTAGATGGATCCAACTAACCTACATAACGTGATTGTTGATGATTTTGTTCGGTTTCATTGCTTCCGCTAGCTGTTAAAACGCCGGCCTAACAAATTGACCATTGCGGAGGCACCCTCTGGAGAAATTGTGATTCTAATGGCACAGAAGTGTGGCAGACCTTCTCATGAGCCCCCGACATACAAGACATTTGCTATTATTGTGAGATTCATAGTGCTAGGAGGCAAAATGTTATGCTCAGGACGCAACTACAAGACGCCACCACTGCCAAACCGGAGGGCCTACACAGTTTTAACCCATCACGATCTCTTAGCTATCATTAAGACTACAACATATAAAAAAAAAATCGAAAATCGTACGAGAGCCAGGATTACCTATAAAATGGTGCAGGGTCCTTTAAAAAAAAAGGTAAAATTTATATATCTTCTGTAAGTTCCTTGTGGCATTATTTATTATTTTTTCTCTTATTTTTTGGGAATCAAACCACAATAATGTTTTTTACTTTTTATTTCGACGTTTCGGTAGCGTTCCAGCTACCGTTGTCAAGATTAACTAGTAATAAAATTAATAAAATAATTTTCGGTCCCTATCTGACACAACGAAAAAATATGATAACTATACAATCAATAATATTTTGAAGTTTAAGACTACAAAAATCTTGTTGTCAAATTTTATTAAGATCCATTCATAGTAGATCACACCTCTGGTAAAATGTGAAATAAAATATTTTATTTTATGACATTCTAACGATATGATAGTCTACTAGAAATGGAATCCAGTGAAGTGCACGTTCCAGGAACGGTTTTTATTGGGATAGCGCTTTTTTAGCTTATTTTGGAAATGTTGTTTATAAAACGCGTTTGTTGTTACTTTTTTGTGTATGATCATTTTTGTGTTCAAAACATGTATAACTCAGCTTGGTGATTTTATGTATTGAAGTGTGTATCGATTAACAACTATTCCAATGATAAATCATAAGAAAACCTGGATAAAAACCTGATAACGCAGGTAATTGATTATTGGAAATTTCTCTTTCTAACATTGGTAACCAAATTCGACTACATTCGGCTGAAATACTAGCTTCCCATTTATCTGCATTTAGTTGTATTAAAGCACTTTCTTTGATTTTTCGTCTTTTATTATTGGGCTCTTTCAATATTATTTTTGTCGAATCCCATTGAATTTTATGCCCCTCTTCCCAAGCATGTTTACAAATACCTGACTCAAAGAACTCCCTATCTTTGATGTATTTTTTATGTTCACTTATTCGGACTTTCAATGGTCTAGATGTCCGTTAGATAAATTTGATTATGAAGCTAATGGACCTATTCCATAGCGACCTTGTCAGATCTATTAATTGTGGTCCACTGAATTTAAATTACATTGAATAGCCAATAAGCATCGAGACTGAATCTTTCATATAATTTCTTGCTAGTGTTCTCATCGCATAATACAAGAATGCACACATTCGCCAGGCAGTCGCACTGGCATAGTTTGTGCTATGCAGCTACCGTTTCTAAGAGACAGAATCTGCACATGCACATCTGCACCATTGCAGAGATTTTTGCGTATGTTACCTAACCTCACAAATGATTCTTCGCCCACTCCCAATCATTGAGATTTGACCTTCAAACAACTCTCCTCCCTTATATTGAAATCCTCCCAAGTATCTTAATTAAAGTACCTACCTGATTATATATCTTTTTGGCTTCTTCTTTTTCTTTAACGTAAGCTTCATATGTCTTTCCCCCAATCTCCAAAACGAATCGTGAAATGAATGCTTGGTCCGGTAAAACTACTGAAAATGTGGCTTCTTTGGCTAGTTCACCTGCATTTTTCACTTTACTCGTTACTAAAGTCGTCGCGAAACGATTAGAAATATTCGAGTTTATATTGAATTGATAAATAATTGGTTCGTTAGGATGTTTATCTCCAATTTCCTGAAATCCAAAACTTTAATTCCAGAGTTACTGAAAATTCAATATTACTTCTTACCTGTTCAGATTTTTCCGATTCAGCTGGGTCTGGAGTATTTGTTATAACTAAACTTGGAGCAGAAGAAATGCTACCCAAGTATAAACACGTTAAAGACGCTATTAAAATGATATTCATTTTTTTTAAATAATTTTAAATCACGTTCATATTTTAAATTAACAATTTATTAATACTTTCCCTGGGTTTATAAATTTATTTATATAGAAATGTTGATGTTGATAAAATTGACGATATCTGTTTGGGGTCAACAGTTAAATAAACTTGATTTATTATTAAAATTACTAATTAAGTAAAAATAATATTTTTGTGGAAGTTATATAATCGGGAAAATCGTTGCGAAATGGTATTTATCAAAAAATTATTACAAATCAAAATTTAGCGAAGATGAATCACTAATGATGAATTGTAAATATTTTTGTGTTTTGTTTTCTCAGTATTTTCGGTAGAGCGATCAAAACAATTTGTAATATTTTATTTTATTAAGAATAGTAACATACAATGTGTCCAATTTAGCAGGAAAAATTTGTTGCGAAATTTACACAAAACAGAATAAGATATCCAAATTCTTTTATTTTTGCTCCAATAGATTCTTTTTGACGTTTCTTAAAACCAATGAAATGCTTCTCTATTTGTCACAAGGGTAAGTTTCAACCAATCATGTCATTATTATAGTGGGAATAAATCTCTTGTGATTATTCTCGGGAATAATCACTGTGGCTTTTATTTGCCTAACAAGTGTCAGATAGTTGTCAAAATAATTACCTAATTGTGTCAACGCGATATATAAAAGGGGTGAAAATTAAATCGTTAATTCTTTTAATATATTCACAATAATGTGTCAACGATATTTTCGTATATTGTAATAATCAATTGAATTAAATTTTTCAATAATTTTATGATAGTTTTATTGATCTTTTTATTGTAAAAATTTGTGAATCAAATCTAGACAATAATAATCTAGACATTCTAGACATTTGGAAATAGTCTCTCGAAGGATCTGTCAAATTATTTTCAATTTATTCCCATTCTCTTGTTATATTATTAATGAAAACATAATTCAAGGTCTTGAAAACAAAAAAGCAGTGGAATTAAGTGACAATATATAAAAAACGAAAAATAAATTTGTAGCGCCATTATACTAGAGCCTTTTGTATTTATTTTTAATTGGTGTATAAATGAAGCAATTTACCCCACTATTTTTAAAAACAATTTGACGATACCATTTCAAATCTGACCTTAACAATTACTGGATCACTGAAAGAAAGCAGACCTTGTCTATGCATATTTATAGATTTGTCCAAAGTTCTTGACACTGTGAGCCATCGGCTGCTTTTACAGATATCGGAATCAGAGGTACATAGTTCATTCATACTGTTACGCGAGCTGCTGCATTAATGTGCTCAATTAGTGCCCCCAGTG
>CAJUYG010000380.1:191572-212887 GCA_910591675.1 Galerucella calmariensis | reverse complement strand
CGAGTAGATGTTTCCGCCAAACCGTCTATACATTTTTAATGGATAAATACATTCTACAGTGTTGATGAGTTTTTAAATTCTTAGGAATTTTGTAGCAACTGTGATATTTCTGATTGGATCAATTTTTAAATTTTTATTTATTTTTTTTTTATATATATATACATACCTATATGCTAATGTTATATTTAAATTTGCCATATGTGATAATGTGACTAGTCCGATAAGTTTTATACATTTTTTGTTCGTAAAATTTGTGTAAATTTTGTGGATGAGTAAATTTCTTTCTTTCTTTCTTTCATGCAGAACTCTCCAGGACAAACGGGGATGGTGATGCAAATGATAGGTCAATAGCACTGAAGTCTCTGGATCTTGCGTTAAAGTAAGTCATCGCACCAGAATTCAACAGAGCTAAATTGTCTCTATCTAGCAACTGATCAATGATTAGTCCACGAGCGTCTCGTCGAAGAGAACCCCAGAGGGGGTTAAAAAACTTTATAATGCGTTATAATAGTATTTAATGTTCCCAATTGACCATTCAGGTAATATGAATAAATAGCAAATGGGATCTCCAAGAATAAAATTATTCTATTCCATATTTTCTTTGCTAATTAACATAAAAAAAAGAAACAAAAATTTACTAACATTGTGCAAAATCAAACACACTGTTGCGAAGGATGTCAAGAATAGCGGCTAAAGAGAGTTTCTGAACACCCTGTATATTTATGTTGATGAGCTGATAATAGTACTTTTTCGGTGAATTCAATTGTCGGCAGGATAAATGAACTCAATAGGTTTTCCCGATCTACAATTTTAAAAATATGTTCTACAAAGGCACCGACCGAGCCGCACAAAAATTTTTCTTTGGCTGCCCCAACTCACTTCGTACAAACTTTAAATTGCAACTAATTATTTAAATAATCGTTGAGCATTAATTATTTATTATCTATCAATAATGGAAGTTTTTACAATGATTATTAGCGGGTTATGATATAATAAATAGATAACACTTTAATCTTATCTTTAATAAAAACCGCACTCACATTAGTTACGGTGTTAGGGTTTTGGTGATCCAGACGTGAAAACGAAAACCTAGGAAAAGAAACAGCTGGTATGTTTGTATTTCTTAATCGATATCCTTATAATCTTGTTTTTGTTACACAATTAACATTAAGGTAGGTATCTAGGAATCACTCTTCTTTGACTTGGACATAGTGATTAGCTCAAAGTATGAAATGACGTGGTATAGGTAGTCAGTTTAAGTCGAAGATTTCAATAAAAATATTGAATAAAGTAGCAAATGTTCCAATTTAAATGACTGACATAATCAATGTCTAGTTTATTTTCTATTGTATGCAATTATTATTTCATTACATTGAATTATAAATATAGACTAGATATGTACCTGATGATAAATTTAAAAAGGCTCTTGATGATAAATTATTATATTAATATTTTAATGTATCTAATTTTGTCATAGTTTTTCCTACTCAACTATTAAAATATTCTTGTCGTGTCTTATTTGATATAAGTCATACCTACTTTTTATTATGTATTGTATTATCTATTTATTTCTAGGTACTAAAATATTTAAACATATATTATATTCATATCACGATCTTAGATTATTATACATAGCATACGTAAATTATAAAATGCTGATAATGTGCGAAAATGATGACGTCACCAGTTTTGACACAGTGACGTAATCGTTGATTTTTTTTAATTGAAAGATTTTTAAAGGATGTTTTCAGCAGTTAACTCACTAATTATCGGTGTTGCAACTTCTGCCGGTTTTGCGGTTTATCTACATAAACCTTTCATTTCAAATAAACCAATAAAAAATCTGGAAATCTTTTTGGCCACTCTATTGGTCCTCATCTATATACCAATCCATCTCACAGAAAAACACTGATTTAAAAACTCGCGAACATCACGTGCATAATGCGGAGGAGCGCCATCTTGTTGTAATCAAATACTATATCATTTGTAAGATTGTTGGCGTTTGGAAACATATTGACATGGACTGGTACCTATAGCTTCTGTGCGCAGAAATTGCAGATAACGTTCCCCTGTAAGATTTTCTTCTAAAAAATAAGGACCAACAATTTTGTCAGTACCTAATTTTTCCCGCCCAGACATTCATTTTCTAATAGTGTTGGGTATGTCCTTCAGTCATCCAGAATCTCGAATTTAGACGATTGACTGAACGATTTAGGCAAAATGTAGCTTCATCAGAAGGTTAGGTTATATTGTGTCTCACCCCACAAGCCTGTGCATATTTGTATTTGGTGATACTTTTTTGAAGTCGTTCGGCTCTAAGGTACTAAATCCGAATCCTAAATCCGCAGTAGTTTCGTCCTCCAAATTACATAACCTACAGTCGGAGGTCTGAACCAGACTCATCTTCTTTAGGTGGTAATTTAGTCTACAATGTCCTATGAGCAGTCCCGTCAAAATGCGTAGGTTTGCTCTACTCCATTCCAGGATCTGCCTATTTTTTGTACTCGAAGTAGGTATATGAACGCCTTCGAGTGAGAACCCCGGTATGTCTGCCCAGTACCTACGTGTAGGTTTTCTTAACCGCCCAGGTAGCTATGGCTGATCTAGCAGTGCTTTCCGCAATGCCAAAAAATGGTTAAGGTCCGATAAATAAAGTCTCCCTCACCTTCTTTGCCAGAGTGTCGGCCTCCTCATTGCCCTCTTCTCCTCGATGCGACGGCACCCAGGTCAAAGTGACTGTTTTCCTTGCCTAGTATTTCAAGGGATTGTAGACAGTTATATACCATCTTAGTCTATCTTAGATTTTATCCTTTTCGAGCTCAGTGCGTTAAGAGCAGCCTGGCTATCTGACATGATGTGTATTTTTTTTACAATAGGTTGATTCATCAGCTCTCTTGCAGCCAGTTCAATGGCGTGTACTTCAGCCTGAAAGACGGTAGCGTACCTGCCCAGGTTGACTGTGATTTCCAATCTGGGTTTCGTGCTGAAGACCGCTGCTCCAGCCCCGTTTTCCCGTTTTGGATCCGTCACTGTAAATCACGTAGACCCTTATTATCTATTTTCTCCTTAACTAATCAACTTATTTCTATCAGTTTGTCTATATTATAATCACCGAGCAGGTGAAATTTTAAAGCAGAAATTTTTTTATTTAATATCATTATATAGGTATGATTTGACTGGAACTGATAAATGTTAGCTGGAAGCTGAGGAGTGAGGTGGAACATATAGAAATATAAACTTGCTATCCAATTTCACAATAAGTTAAAGAATCGATGGTTCAGAGTGGATAAGGGGCCATCCATAAAGTACGTCACACGAATTTTAGGACTTTTGAACCCCTCCCCCCGTCCTTGTAACAGGTTGTCAAATTTTTATAACCCCCCTCCTGATATGACGTCACACATTTTTTAAATGTTATGCATGTATTTAAAAATAATCGAGAGAAAAGAGTTATTTTCATTTTTCGCTTATTTTTATTACATAATAATCTAATAAAATCAACAATAAAGTCCAACATTTCATAATACTGAAAAAACAAACGACTACCTAGTTAGAAAACAATAAACGATTAATTATATTAATTAAAGATAAAAAACTTAATTATCAAGTGCATGAGAGATAATCTCATAGCGAGAATGCTAAATTATTAATAAATATAGATCAAATTCGTTAATTCTTCAAAATAAGTTTTTCTACTAACGTGCGGAAAGTGAATCTTTTCCGCACTAAAAAGCGTGCGGAAAGAGTCACTTTTCCGCACTAGTGCGGAAATGTAAATTTGTCAAGTTTTTGGGGAGTATACTGACATTTGAATATTTAAAATATATATTTGTATGCTTTTAGCTTACCAAATGACTGAAACATTAATAAATTTATTATAATTCTGCTATAATTTTCAATTAAAAAAACTTATTTTTCAATCATTTTTCAATGGCCCCGGTATAAGCCTCATCAAATGAATGTCAAATAATAATTATTAATTTGTTGATATGTATTTAATAAGAAATGTTTCTTTATGTTAACTTTTGGGTTTTTTTACGCATGCTAGTAGAAAAAATAGTGTACCTAACACGTGCGTAAAGTGACTTTTCCGCACGCGATTGCTGGCCAAACTCCGCTAAAGCGTCGTTCGGCCATCTGCAATAGCGTGCGGAAAAGTATCACTTTCCGCACTAGTTAGGTAAACTACTATTTCAATACACATTCAAACTTTGCGCTTCAGTATTTTAAATTTTAACATGTGACGTCACAAAACTATTGACCCCCCTTGCCCCTTGTCACACTTCGGTGACAGGGTGACACCCTCCCTACATATTAACGTGTGACGTACTTTATGGATGGCCCCTAAGTATTGATGAATTTTTTTCAATACAGCAATCAATACGCCGTCTCCTAAGAACTGATCCACTAGATTCGTAGGACAATCCTGTCTATAAATATTGCAAATATTGTAGTTGTCCAAATAATTTGACCTCTAGTGGTATTACGGTATTATTCATTAGTGACAACCATAGATAACATAACACGACAATTCCTTTACGTCAACGTAACTCCAATATGGATACCAAACGGATGATATTTCTAAAAACTGACGAGCGTGGTTTTATGTTTTAATTCGAAGGTTATTACCATAGAGAAATTCTATGGTTATGACTGTTAACGAATGTTAGCTGTCGTTCTGTGAGTGTGCAGTTACAACCATAGAATAATAAATTACTCTATAGGTACACGAGATGCTATTTAACCACCGAATATTTTTGAACCAACGTTGCCAAATGAGTGACTGTCGTTCATGTCAAATTATTTTTACCGGTTCTTTTGAAAATAAGAATATTGAGAGCCAAGCAGGGTTGGTAGTGTAACAAGAAATATAAAAAAACCGTAGACTATGTAGTTGGTGTAAACAATTATACTGGTTTGCATTTAGTTCTTTCAAGATAGAAATATTTAATAATCTTATGCATTGATTCAAGGTGCATATTGGTATTAATTATGGATTTATCTCTGTAACAGTATGCCCATTTGAAGAAATTGTTAAAGTAGATTTTTCTAAAATACTCACCAAATCTCTCAGTATCTTTATCAATACACATATGGTGCACTGCATTTTGTAAAGTAGGATAAAAATCCATACATACCTTGCCAATTTTGTGGGGATATTTGCTCAATGTTAAAATGTAACATTTCATGTTCTGTACTTGAATGTTTTATTAACAACGCATTTTATTGAAAATCCCTATTACAGGCTTGCTCCAAACAACGATTATTAAACTTGATGAGGGAACTGTTATTTTTATTTCCCTTTTCCGGCTTTCTTTTGTGAAAGTAATCCTTAATTATTGTTAAATCATGAACCTTTTAAGATGTCTTGTGTAAGTCGATTTATTGGCGAATTTTTTTTTTACATAAACCACAAGATGTCCCAGACATTATTTCAACAGATCGTATAACTACTATTAAATTAGATTATTCCAATTAGCAAACGACTACAACAGCAAAAAGCAAATATTTTGATTTATTTATTTATTGATAACCGCACATGTACCAATGAAATAGTCCATTGACAATATTGATGTACACAACAACACAACAGAGAAACTACACAAATGATATGAAATGACAATTGACATATAAGATCATAAATTTGACAACGTTGGTTCAACTGTTCAACATAACCGATGGTTATTTAGCACCAAAACACAAAACCACAGAAAACACGGTAAACAAATTTTAAATGACCTCCACCTTATACCAAAGAATACAAGCACAGAGTACACCATCTAACAAGAGGCGAATGAAAGCCGTTTTCGTGATCGCAATTTTCTGTGCACATGCGTGAAATATGTAGTTTATCTGTCAGTGTCAAGTCGACACATGGTCGACACTTCCGTTCGTTCGTTCCCATCAGTTACTCAGTACTCTGTGGTTTGGTTGTCACTGCCTTAGTTAGATGGTGTACTCTGTGGTTTTATGTAGTTTATCTGTCAAAGTCTCGACGTATTTCCGTTCGAGTCCAACTTCAAAGGAACCGACAAAGCTTTCGTCTCTTGTTAGATGGTGTACTCTGTGATACAAGCTGTATTCTTTGCTTATACCGTTGATCAACTCAAGTCAAGATATAAATAACACTAAAGAAAAATGTGAAATAAATCAATTATCAATTCCATAGAGGATAGAAATACGCATAGTATATGCAACAAAATCAGCAAGTTACCTGATTTCAAAACATGGCATGTTATAATTCAGCTAAATACTGGCTATCCTTAGATCAGCTGGAAAACTAGTTTGAAAGCTAACATCCTAAAATGGAATCTTTTGAAACCAAATTTGAAGAAACCTGTTGATGGGACAGTATGATAATTGTAAGGCCAGTGACTAATACAGTATATTAACATAACATGACAAAGTGGATACCAATACTAATTAAATACCCAAATGATATGTAACCTGTTGATTTATGAAATTACTCATTTTAAAAGGGTTCAATGAGCTAACGCGATAAGAAAAGGTAAGTAACTATGTGGCTCACATAATTAACCAATAAAAATAAAATACTATTCTAATTAATCAGCCATACAAGAAAAATTTTAGTAGTTGGTAGTGAACTTTATTGAACTAAGGCATCCTTTATCTATAGTAGTGAAGTATCTACAGGTGAAAGATTTCAATTTATTAAACAATACTTTTCTTTGCAACAAAAGGATGACTAATACATATCTAGTAACATTATTAAAATTACTAATCATTGTTATAAACTAAGTAGAAAATATAAAAAATATTTACAAAAAAAATTTAAATGGTAGAGCATAGGAAGATGTATTTAAAAAGAAAAAATGAAATATTGGAAATTAATTTTATAAAACAAAAAATTAATTCACAAATACTTATATTTTTAGCTAATTATGTTAAGAAACTGAAGCACAAACTCTACAGAAGCAAGCAAAGTGTGATAAATCCAAGCCTGTAAGCATACTTAAACCATGATGGAAAAACATTTTTTGCTTATACTCAAATATGCATAAACTGGATTTAACATGTTATGCTTGTATGCTCCACATTTATATTTGCAAAAATATAAAACTAAACTAGTAGTGTGGTGTTTGAATAAACCATTATTTAATAATATATTTCTAATAAATGTGTGTTTATGTCATTATACATTTGCATTATTTTTTTAGATAAAATATGGAGCAACAGCTGCATGATAGGGATAGGGTTGGAGTTCAAGACGCAGTATTATTAGAAGACTTTACAAATCAAGATGTTTTTGTGGATAACTTACAAAGAAGATTTGGAGAAGATGTTATTTATGTAAGCATTTTCAATATTCTGTGGATCTTTCATCAGCTGGGCTTAAAGTGCATGAATACAAGAGCTGCCACCAGATGGCACTGTTGATACTTGAAAATTATACAATAACTATAGAAACTGTCTGTCTATAATTTATATACTTATATATAAATACTAATATTTTATATTGTATTGTTTATACAAATATATTAAAAGATGTAAGATGAAATTGTAAAATTGCTAATTGCTATTGGCCAAAGCCAATCAATTAGACAAAAAAATATCTTAAGTGAGTTGTCCTATTTTTCAAATCAGATTCATTTTTCAGACATACATTGGTTCAGTATTAATATCAGTAAATCCATATAAAGAGATTGACATTTATAATTCTAAGACGATAAAAGAATATGACAAGAAACACTTTTTTGAAGTACCACCTCATGTGTAAGTATTATAGAATTATTTTTATCATTGAAAATTAATATATTTCAAAATGTTTCCATTTATTTCAAATTGAATCATCAATATTAATATTATAACCTTCACCTGTTCCATGTTTTTTAAGTTGAATTATGAAAATAGACAAGCGTGAAAGTATTTTTGCTTCTCTACATTGTCAAATTATAACAGATAGTAGAAAACAACAACTTTTCAATTAGATTATTTAATTACAATTTTTAATTTACAAATCGTATTTCAGTATACACTGTGTTATTTATAAGATGCGACATAGGGATTCCTGTACAAAACTGCCAAACACGAGCTAACTTTTTTACCAAATAGCGTTAATAAAAAATAATAACAGATATGGAAAGTTCGTTGAAAAATCAGTTCAAATGCACTTGTAATTTTCTTAAACTCGTTCTGGTTTAATAAGAAAATGGATATTTATTTTAAAAAAAGTCGAACTCTATTTTCATACCATTTTCGGATTATCTTAATCGATTAGGTGATGCTAACATGGTAGTGCACGGTATTATTTAAAAGTTAAACCTGAAGTATGGCGGTTCGCTTCGCCGCTGTGATGAAATTTTTTTCTTTTTGTTTTTAGTTCTTTTATTACAACTTTTGAAACAAATAACTTAGCCTTTACTTCAAATTAAATGATTTTAGACAAAAATTGTGAAAAAAAATTAAAAACAAAAAGAAAAAAATACCATCTCAGCGGCGAAGCGAACCGCCATACTTCAGGTGTAACTTTTAAATAATACCGTGCACAACATGTTAGCCATCACCTAATCGATTAAGATCATCCGAAAGTGGTATGAAAATAGAGTTCGACTTTTTAAAATATAAATACCCATTTTATTATTAAACCAGAACGAATTTGAGAAAATTAAAAGTGCATTTGAACTTATTTTTCAACGACCTTTCCATTTCTGTTATTATTTTTTATGAACGCTATTTGGTAAAAAAGTTAGCTCGCGTTTGACAGTATTGTACAGGAATCCCTATGTCGCATCTTATAAATAACACAGTGTATATACATATATGAAAAAGTATATTTTAATTTTCGATAGGACAATAGTCTGTTGAGATCCTGCAATTTGTGTGTTTATTCCACCCAACATGAGGTTAGCGGACAACCTCACTTTTTACGGCCTCTACAGTATGCGAAAACTCTATTCAATGCATTCCATTTACACAAGTACGACAAGGAAAATATGAGAAAATCTGCTTGAAAGAGAGAGAAGAATAATTGTGGGCAGTTTGCGATAGGCGTATCGAGTTCATCTAGAGGCTGGAAGAATGTTCATCGTCCCTCTATTTTAACCGCTGTTGCCAGAAGTGCAGATTAATTTGTACAAATGATATTTTTCTCTCGTTATCGTTGACTTTTTTTCGAAGTCATGCACAATAGGTAAAACTAAACAGTTTCATCCTACAACATTGTCCTTTACAGAGAGAATTCACATTTCAACTGCGCAATAAACGATGAAAGGCAAACTAGAGAATTAAATGTTTGTTTAGCAGTTGAAACAGGACAACCATCTTCTTCAAGACCAATTGCTGAAGATGTCAACATGGATAAAAGACCTGTACAGAATATTTTAAAACGGAACGGGTATGGTTGGAATAATACCCTTCTTGGTGGGCGTCATCGATTGTTAATGTCCTTCTAACACATTACATAGGAAGAAATGGAAAAAAAAGGCAGGTCTGTGATTAATCCTAATCAAAATATCACAATAATGAACCGTTTAAATTCATTACAAACGTTAACCCTAATCTTTGACGTGAAAAATTTGATTCGTTGATGTTTGGAATACGCACAAGCGCGACCTATCAATCGGGAGAAATTACGCATTCAAATAGAATGCAGATCTACCCTTCGTAGCGGCAATGTGTCTTACGTATTTTTCTAATGTCTCACTGACAGTTTTCGTCAGGTCTGTACTTTGTTGTTTATGGTCAATTGTTATTTATGAAAAGTGAATATTAATCGTATTGTTATATTTATTTAAATAATACAAAAATATGCCTAGATTTTGAAAGTTCTCAAGTATCTTCAGTTAGAAGAAGGAGTTGGTAATTATTAATATCATAGCCTTTTCGAATTTGGCCGAAAACCCAGATATACGTCACAAACGATGACGCACACCAAGAAGGGTATTATTTCAATCATACCATTGTTACAAGGTTCAGACAACACAGGAAATATTTCCCGAGGACAATATCAGACGATTGGATTTCTGTGAGGAGATGATGGAACGTCAAAATGCTGACGAGAACTTTTTAAAAAATATTTTATTTACGAATGGGTCAACTTTTTCATTACACCAAAAACACAATCCATCCGTCACAAGACATTGGTCTCAGGAAAATAAACATCTAAGCATTCCAATCCGAACACAGTATCCGCAGAAGATAAATGTTTGGACGGGTATTTTAGATGACCACATTATAGGTCCTTTTTTATTGAGGGGAACTTAAATTCCGCCAAATATATAGACTTATTACAAAATCAAGTAATTCCTGCAGTCTTGTTGGTCTCAACAGAATTTGGTTTTAACAAAAGATGTTTGTCCAGTCCATAATTCAAGGATAGTAATGGATTTTTTAAGCTTTACATTCCCCGAAAGAATAATTAGTACTAATGGTACAATTAAATGGCCTCCAAGATCACATGAACTAGCTCCAAATGATTTTTTTCTTTGGGGATTTTCAAAAAGTAGCATTTACCAACATGCATTTGAAAGAGCTAATAATTTAAATGAATTGAGTGTTGAAATACAGTACATTTGTGCCAGCATTACGCCAAATAATCTTGGAGATATGAGATCAAATCTTTATCACAGATTTGGTTATTGTCTGGCACAGCAAGGTGGTTTATTTGAGCACTTGATTCATTAAAATTATGTTTACCTTTAGAATGGATTTTTATTTTAATTTTTTCAAGAAGTTTATATTTTATGTTTAGAATAGGTGTAGGTATTGTACCTACTTATTTTATTTTTTCAATTCAATTTATTAATGGAAGGAATTTTTAGTTGTTTATAATTACTTTATTAATTATGGTTCTCTCAAGAAATAATGTTTTATTTTCAAGTTACAATGGCTAAAATAATATCCTATTGTAGTTAGAAATTAATTGTCAACTTGATCAGAAACGAACAAGTTGACAAAAATGAATTTTAAGATGTACTGGTTACGTACGTTGCTGGGAACATACTCAATACCACCAACTAGTGAATTCTCTCTGTAAAGGACAATGTTTTCGGATGAAACTGTTTAGTTTTACCTATTGCGCATGACTTCGAAAGAAAGTCAACGATAACGAGACAAAAATATCATTTGTACAAATTAATCTGCGCTTCTGGCAACAGCGGTTAAAATAGGGGGGGGGCGATGAACATTCTTCCAGCCTCTGGATGAACTCGATACGCCCTTCGTAATCTGCCCACAATTATTCTTCTCTCTTTCAAGCAGTTTTTCTCATATTTTCCTTGTCGTACTTGTGTAAATGGAATGGATTGAATAGAGTTTTCGCATACTGTATATGTAAAAATCATCTTCAAATAAGCACAATTATCTAATTTATGGTAAATTACAAATAAATTAACTGTACCAATGGCGATGGATAGAAGTTTGCAGCGAAGTTACTGAAAATTGAACTTGACTTGCTCGATTGCCCTTAAATATTCGAGAAGCCATGCGCACATTTATAAGAAGATTAGGTTTGGGGTCTTAATAGAATAGAAAAATAACGAACCAACTTCGATTTTATTGGTAATCATACTATTTATGTGCAGAAGAATACGAAAATTGATTTAATGATTTCTAAAGAAGCAAAAGAGATATTTCAGTTTTTACTCAGCATCTTACAATTTCATTGTAGAACGTGAACTCTGTTTCAACTTCAACTGTAATTCTGTGAGCTACAATCAAATCACTTTTACCAAGGAAGTACTGAAAGTTAACTAGACTTTTTCAAGTTGCTGACAGAAGAATGATACCCCAACTACCGAAGCTTAAGGCTTATTACATTGGGCTTAATGCTGCACATAACTTTGCAGAAGCAGATATGCCAACTTGACATTTATTAAGTATAGATTTTCTCTTTGATAAGCCGCTTTGTGAGGTGCATCGTTTATCACCAAAAAATGTTAATATTGATGCAATAGTTGGTGGAAACCATTTGAAGTCATGATCTACGATGTCACTCGTTCGAATCATCATATTATGGCACGGTCTCTCTCTCTCGCCATCAGACCCGAAATATAATTCACCAAATAAACTAATTAGCTTTATTTAGAAGCTGGAATTGTGTGGTGGAATATAAATGGGCGTTAGCTAGAATATACTCTTGTAGTAGAGGACTAATAGACCCACCCACCTTAAACCTTACATAGTGTAAACCAAATTTACCACTATTCTATTGTTCTAAAAGGCTGCAGTTTTGTAATTGCTAGACCACTGTATATAATTTTTAACGAGTCTCTGAAATCCGGTACCTTTCCCAATTTTTGGAAAAGCAATTACCTAACACCAATTTTTAAATCTGGAAGTAGAGCGGATGTATGTAATTATGGGCCAGTATATAACCTCAGTTTCATTCCAAAGTTGTTTTAGTGTATAATCACAAAATTTCGGTATTTTAAGGAGCTATTATAATTATCCCCTCGGGAGTACCTCAAGGCTCCCATTAAGGCCCTCGGCTATTTAGCATCTTTTTAAATGATATTTGTGATTGTTTCAAGCATGGTAAGTTTCTCTGTCTTGTAGGCAATCATAAATACTATTTAAATGTTAAAACTGTATAAGATTATAGAATGCTTCAATACGATTTAAACAACCTGGTAGAGAGTAGTGTGATTTTAATGGCATGGAACTATATGCTGATAAGTGTTTTTGCATATATTTTTTTAGGGGTAGGACATGGAGGAAGTTTGATCGTGGGTGTCACTAATTAGGGATCTGGAATATATTGATTCATCTCTGACATTCTCCTTCCACGTTGATAATATGGTATTGAGATACTGATTTTGCTGAGTTTTGTTGAAAGATTTAGCAGATATTTTTATAATATTTATGCAGTCTGATTACTATACAATTCCCTTGTTAGGACTATTCTGGAATATTCATCGTCGGTTTGGAATCCTGTATATGCATTCTAAATTCACAAAATTCTCTCTGAAACCCTGAAGAGATCATGATGATCTTAAAAATATGTTCAAAATATTAAATTCGCTTTCTAACTGCCCATAACAACTTGTAACATTAATTTCATGGTTCCTGCAAATAGCTCTAGATCAGCTAATACATTCTATCAATCTTTCTCTTGTACGAATATAGGCCATAATTGATACATTTCCAGAACAACACGTTTCGCAAATATCATAACATTACATTTCTTCAATAGCTATGAGCGTTTTGTAAGGTCACTTTGTGGTATAAAATAAAAGGAGGGAAACCTTTGCTTCCTTTGGATTGGGTGGAATGGATATTTATGTATTGTACTCATGTGACTCAGTGTCCTTAAGCATAATAGTTGAATGATTTTAAAAAATTTGATTCAATTTTTGCCTTACAAATTTTAATTATTGTAAATGAATGGGAAATGCCCGTAATTAAATAAGTAAGTGGATATTTTTGAATATGTAAGACCTCTCGGTACATTCTAGAGTAGTAATTGCTGGTGATATCCAAGGTTTAAGTATTAAACTTGATTGGCTGATTTTTAAAACACTATTAATAATACCATATGTAAGAGTAAACTGTAATATATGTGTTACATCATTTTTAGATTTGCTGTTACTAACAATGCTTATGTATCGCTTAAAGAAGAAAATCGAGATCAGTGTATTCTGATTTCTGGTAAGTTAATTTAAAATTATATCAATTCGTAGCTTTTGGCTATTATTTTCTTAGAATGTTTGTATGCAGGCTCTCACAAAAAGTAAGAAATTTGATACCATTTATGTTAGTATAATATATTTTATTAAATCGAAGAATTATTTAATCTATTTTAATACAGTGGTTTGGTTTAGGTGAGTCTGGATCTGGCAAAACCGAAGCATCGAAAAAAGTCCTTCATTATATAGCAGAAGTCACTGACCATCGAGGTGAAGTTGAAAAAGTGAAAGATAAACTTCTTTTCTCAAATCCTATATTGGAAGCCTTTGGTAACGCAAAAACTAATAGAAATGATAACTCTAGTCGGTTTGGAAAATACATGGACATCCAATTCAATTTTGAAGGTAATCCGGTGGGAGGAAAGATACTCAATTACCTTTTGGAAAAATCAAGAGTTATTAGCCAAGTGTCTGGAGAAAGAAACTTTCATATATTTTATCAATTGTTAGCTGGATTGGGTGAAGAAGATTTGGAAAAATTATATTTGAAGAAAAATGCAGCTTCCTACTATTATTTATCAAATGGAGTAAGTAATTAATTTTTTTTAATCATCAGTTGATTTATTTTTATTCTTCACATTTACAAAATCAGACACAAAATATTAAACTATTTATAGCATATGCGTTGGTTGGAAAGTTCGTGCAACGAGATTTACGAGAGATTTATTGGTCACATGAACTAACATTTTTGTCCCAGTCAAATAATTTGTCATAGTAGCTTATATTAAATTTCATTTCAAATTGCTAATGAGTACTGAGTCTCAGATCAACTTCATCTACTACAATTTTCAATAATTGCCCACGACAACCCTATTTCTGCGTTCAACTAAAATTTCTAGGAATTTTTTTATAAATGTACCGCTTCATCCTACAAATCTGGCCTCATTTCAAAAATGTGTTCGCTCAACTTAACAACCTTGAGTCGCAACGACCAGTGCCAAGTCCAAAATATTCCTTAGTTTAACTGGATCCAGTTTTCTAGCCCAAGAATCGCCAACAGACCCATCACAAACCTTAGAATAATTAAGCAAAAGAATAAAATCATGGTTGTTTTATTTAAGAAAATGAAGATATTTAATATTTATAAACTTGATCCAGTTAGGATCCCTGTTAAAACTCTTAGTGCAGTTTTACTCTGACTTATGCATTCATTTGATCTAAACCGGTTGTGGTCAACCAGCAGAATCTTTGATTGTCTAAGTCCTACTGGATCTTTCCAATAGTCAGATCTTCTCTTTCTTCGGCTATGCCTCTTTTTTCTAATATTACATTGGAGCTGATGCTGAATTTTCACTTGAAAGATACTTGGTTTTACTCAAGCATTCAGAGTGTTTGGTTACTTTTTATGTGTAACATAGGCTGCAAAAAAATTAATAGTTCCTAATAGGCGCCAAAAGACCTTAATTTTAGGCTGCAAAAAAATGAATAGTTCCTAATAGGCGCCAAAACACCTTAAGGGCCAAATTCTCAACAAGTGAACTTTTGATGCGTATGCTCACTTCGGGAGATTCGTACGTTTTGGTATTCTTGATGCATTGATGCGTATACGTTTTCAAAACGAGTGTTTACAGCAACCGCTTTGTATCGTTCGTTTTATAAATTTGTTGACGTCTATTTATATTATATTTGTTTTCAACATCGAAGAGAAGTATTTTTTAACTGTCAGAAATATTTTCAATAAATGGAAGATGAAGTGGTACAGTTAATGTTGATTGATGGAATGGAAGATGCTCCAGTTTGGAGTATATTCTCAAGATATTCTTAATAACTACCAATCCAATTTGTTGGAGTTATTGGTGTCTTTACGGTTCTTTGCAAGCATTAAACTTATTTCTATCCATTTAATTTCGGCATCTTTGACTGTAGCTATTTGAAAATTCACCAGATTGAAGATCCGAGTTTTTTCAGATACTCGATAAGGTAATTTTTCTGGCAGTCGGTCATTTGACTTTGTTTTATCTCGATGAGACATCATACATAAAATTGAGTATTCACCAATTTCCTGTAAATCACAAATGTGGATAATCTTCCACTTTGCCTGTTGTTGGTTTTTGGATTTAAGTTCACAAAAAACGAATGGTCGTCAAGAATACCACTTCAAAGAAGTACTCGTACAGGAACTATTCGTTTTGATGCGTATACGTCAAAAAGCTCACTTTTCGAGAATACGGTCTCTGACCAATTACCTTGATCGTCCTACTAATCAACCCGACAAGATATTTTTCATTTGGTATTGGGGATGTTCACACAGAATTTTCAATATATAAAGGTCTGTCTATCTTTCATTAAAAACATTAATATTTGGATAATTATAAATTTTAAATATAGGGTATTCTAAACAAACTGACATTAAAATTTAATGTAGAATCCGAAACATACAGGGTGTTACATTTAAAATAACAAACTTATCGTATCTTGATATGTATGTCAAAATATTCGCCATAACTTGTTCTCTATCTATGCCAATCTTTATAGAAATGGTGTGAGTATTCCCCAATATATAGATAGTGTAAGCTCGTCGTGAAAAAGCCTGTATAGCAACCCATTAATGCCCAGAACTATTTTTTGGTAACTGTTTATAAATCTAGTAAAATTATAGGAGTTAACAACATAAATTAAACAAATTTATGGTTATTTTTGAGTATTTTGTGTGTCTTTTTTTCAATAACGACTGTTGCAAAAACGCAACACCGGGCAAAAAGGTTACATAGAAAAAATTTAACAAAAAAAAAATAGTTTGGAGTAGTTTATTGAAAATACTTATAAAATATAATGTAATTTATTCTGAATGATATTTAAAGAAACATTTCTCATGGAGGGCCACAGTACATTTGGTGCATTTTTTTATTGTTGTGGAATGGCACATAGCACATCGTGTCCTCTTATTTTGTGAATCAATAAAATGACAGATATTGTCATAACGAGCATCTAAAGTAGTACGTTTGCGAATTGACTGCACCGGTCCTGGTCTAGATGGAGGCGTGCCAAAACATGTAAGCAGTCCCTTTGCAATATTTCTTCGAAATTGTAATAAATCCATATCCGGCTGATCTGAGACTTCCCTTCTCATTTTACGATATATAAGCCAGGCATTCTGTACGGCAACGTCAATTCCCCAAATAAAAAGTGGCCAATACCACTTCTTTGATCTCAGGCTTGTTCTGTAATATGCAACGTTTTTATCCATTCGATCCGTTCCGCCCATATTTTCGTTATAATTTTTAACCAAGTTTGGTTGCACGACTTTAATTTTTTTATTCTCAGCAAATGAATATCTAGTAGCTTGATGAGTTGGGTTTGCACCTTGGCAATTAGAAGCAAGAATTACTAAGCTATTGTCATTCCATTTACATACTAAGAGTTCATTTTCTTTGTCGTAATATATTTCATACTGACCCCTTACCGATTTTTTTGCAACCTCATATAGAGGGCACTTTTCAACCCTATTGGATCGTAGTATTCCCACATATCCTATCCCGTCGACAGTCACCTTATCTAATAGTTTTAAACCCGTAAAATAATTGTCTGCATATAAAACATGAGGTATACATTCATCGCCTATAAGTTTAGGAATATGATCGGCAAACTGCAAAATCATACTTCCACCTAGACCAAATTCTGCTTTATATTTATTTTCTTTACCATTGGCACCTTGATAAATTTGGAAGTCAATTAGATATCCAGATTTTAGATTCCAGCACCAGCTTTTGTAGCCGAAACGTATTGGTTTCCCTTTTATGTGTTCATCACTAAAAAAAATTGGAATATTTGAAGCGGAGTAAGAGCGCGCGAATAAAATGATGGCAGAAAATTATTCCACTCCGATATTTTTTTTAGATAGACGGGAACATAGTAAATTATCGACAGGTAAATCGCCTTGAATCCAATTCCGTGAAATTTTAGCCGATTTTTTTCTTGTAGATAATCTCTGAGGAACTGTTTCTGTTTCGTCTTCGATAAATGACTCATCGTCGTTTATATCAAGTTGTTCTTCAGTTGTTGTGGTTTGCAGTATTTCCCCAATATTTTCTTCGACAGAGTTTATGTTATCTTCGTCAATTCTTATAGCATCTTCATGAAAAATGTTAACAACTGCTTCTGCTTCTGACTGTAATTGAGATCTACTCAAATTGTCAATTTTCCACCAAAATCTTCATCACCGCTATCTTCATCGGTCAATTCGTGCGGATCGGGAGGGGCTAAATATACATTTGCACTACTGGCTGACTGCATAATGGTTGATTCTTCAAGAATTGTCATTATTTTGTGCGTTCTGGCTTTATATATCATTTTTGGCTGAGACCCAACTTGATTAGTCCCTCTACTAAATTTTGAAGAAGATGGAATATTGTTGGACATTTTGAATACTAAAAGAAATAGAAACCTTTTGTCAAAACATATAATTTTTGTTTGTTACAGTTACAACTAACTTATTATATTTAAAAATACTTCATACTTTAGTTCCCGGCCTTGTGAAAACGCAACACCTACAATTATAGGTACTTAATACTGTAATAGCTTCCTGTTGCAAAAACGCAACACTAGTAAATAAACAAACACAAAAATCGTAAACAAAAAATATTTAGTACTTGATATATGGCTAACAAATAATTTCTCCCTCAACTCATCTCAACCCTCAACTTATTTCCTAAATTCTGCATACAAATGTCATTTATTAGTTCATATACTGATAGGTTTAGTTAAAGTTAACTGTAAAGAAAAGAAAATCTGCAATTTAAATAGATTTCAGTTAGCTATTGGCTCAATAGATGGGATTAGGTTCACCACTACCACTTGTTGCGAAAACGCAACTTTGGGCATGAATGGGTCTGCTTCAAATGAATTGTCAGTGTTTTATTTAAAAAGGGGAGCTCTGTGCCGCTTTACACGTTATCCATGGTATAGACACAGTTCAAGATACCTCATAAAACAAGACATTGTCTTCACAAAAAAACAAGGAATAAAATGAACCTCTCTGAAAGTGTGGCTGCCTAAGATAAAGCCTGAAGATATCCTTAAATTCCTCAGGGGAATAGGACTAAAGGAGCTACTAGTCTCTTAGACTTTCCTCAGGAACTAAGTAGCAATAAGGGGACACAGTGGATCTTTTAGGTCTCAGATATTACATTTAGTCATACTCCTTATTTTTAAGAAATTTTCCACCAACCTGTATTACATTTTTGTATCTTATATCTAATCAGTTTATTATTGTCCAAATTTTTGACTCGACAATTTGTTTCTAAAACACACTCGAAATTTAGATTCAATCAACATATTTATCAAAGCTTAGTTAACATTTTTAATCATGTCGTTTCCACATTACAGTCTACTTGAAATGATTATTTAATATCTTTTGTGAGATTTTTCTTCACCAGATTTTAATTTGGAGTGGGTGGATCGTTGGTGTAAAAATTCGAGTTTCGTAACTAAATAGAAATATTGATCTGATTATTATATTGTACGAGATCCGTCGTTATCTTGATTGTGAGACGAGACTAGACCATCAAAATTTGTATTGATAGATTTTACATATTTAAAAAATATTTTATTATCTCTGTGAACGCTATCTCTACATGTCTCTTCAGTGCACCGAAACTAGACTTCTCGTCATTACATATTTTGCCTAGCAACACTAAACAATGCCACTATTAATAAAGCAGTTGTCAATTTTTAAAATGACTTTCAAACATCTGGAATTTATTTTCCTTATCATCAGTATATAAAGTTTATATGATTATGAAAAAGTTGTGGATTCTAACAATTTAAACTGTGGCACGTTTCAATGAAATAATTCGGAATTCAAATAACTGTCACGTTCGTAACTACAAAAGAGTGTACTCAAAACATAAATAATTGGCATTTAATTAACAACTTATAGTATAGGAGTAGAAATAATACAATATTTAATTAAAACAAGAATGTAATTATTGATCACATCTGATTTCCTATACTGATTCCCATTTTCAAATTTCCTTTCTATTTGAATCGGTTCTACTAATTTTTTTCTTTTAAGCAAAATGAAAACGGTGCAATCAACGATCAAAAAGACTTTGGTGAAATAAAGAAAGCTCTTGCTACTTTAGAATTCTCCGAAGCAGAACAACAAGATTTATTTTCAATTATATCGGCCATATTACATTTAGGAAACGTTGGATTCTCTGAAGAAGATGGTGTTTCCGTTATTTTGAAACCTGAAGAAGTAGATAACGTTAGCAAGGTTAGTTGAAGCAATAACTAAATATTCTGAAAAATGAATTCGGGTTGAAATTAACCAAAATTCGGGTTATTACAGTTATTTGTACTAAAATATCAATTATAAAAGCATACACTGTGTCAAAGGATAAGGATTCTTATAGTAGACGTATCGGCAATAGTAAAGAATGCAAATTCGTTCGTTGAGTGGAACATTGCTTACTTGGGATAAGATCAAAGTGGTTTTTAAAAAACCAAGATTATTTTCGAAATACATGAAAAAATGAATGTTTTTTGGAGCGTTACTATCAGTATAAGTGCAAAAAATAACGTTTCTTGAAAACAACCTTTTACGTGATTTAACAAGACGTCACATGAATTAATCCTTGATATTATCAATTAAAGAGGCATTTGAAGTCATTTGACGCAAGATGGGAACAAACAATACGTCTTAGGTCTGTTTGACATTAACGAAATAATGGAATACCGTTGTTTAAGGATAAAAAAAGGTAGGGAAAGTTCAAAGATTCATGGTCTGAACTACAAAGGCGAGGTTTCTTTTTTCTTCAGTTTTTGATTGCATTTATTAAATGTTGACACACAATACAGCCAGTGCCAGAGAAAATTAGTGAAAAAAACACAATATGGACGAACAATAAATTAAAAAAATAAAATTTTCTACTTGGCAGCCATTTTTGAAACTACTTGACTAGATTTTTAATGTTTTTGAATCATATGACAACGTTGTCAATAAAATTTAATGATGAAAACCCGACTTGGCTAACGAACAACTGTATTTATGTATCTTCTGTAAGTTCCTTGTGGCATTACTTATTATTTTTTGGGAATCAAACCACAATGTTTTTTATTTCGACGTTTCGGTAGCGTTCCAGCTATACTTACCTATTTATGTATTTTAGCTTTTAAGTTGTGATAAAGACAAACTAGAACTGTCATTGAAGCAACGGACAATTGAAACAATTTTAGACGTCGTGATCAGCCCTCTTAATAGAGAGTTGTCTGTGTACGCCAGAGACGCCCTTGCTAAAGCAGTGTATGATAGGGTATTCACATGGCTAGTTAACAAAATTAATCGTTCGCTACAACCCTCCAGTGACAGGAATAATCTCGTTATGGGTATATTGGATATTTACGGTTTTGAAATATTTGAAAGAAACAGGTAAGCCAATTGAAAACTTTTAGATTTTGATTCGATGGTAGAAATATAAAAAGTAACATTATTTTTCAATAGACCAGTGCAATTAGTTTTTTTACGAAAAAATTAGTAACAGCCAGGGACCCTTGAAAAAGTATACTTTGGGGTATAACTAACACAGGAAAAATAATTTAAACAAAGTTTGAGTGGAAATGTGTAAATGGGGAGGTTTTTTAGGGGTTGAAAACTTACTTTTGCATTTTTAAGGCAGAAAATGACTTTTTAGCTCAAAATGTTGTACAAAAAAGTTGTAGATAATAG
>CAJUYG010000380.1:150116-186572 GCA_910591675.1 Galerucella calmariensis | reverse complement strand
AATTTTTCCGATTTTAGCCAATTTTTTCCGTAATTGCACTGGCCTACAACTATTATCCTACAATTTATTTTTTTATTTTATTTTTGTTTCTTTTTTTTAGTTTTGAACAACTTTGTATTAACTTTTGTAACGAAAAATTACAGCAACTCTTTATTGACCTTACTTTAAAATCTGAACAAGATGAGTATGAAAAAGAAGGGATTGTTTGGGAACATATTGAATATTTCGATAATAAAATTATTTGTGATTTAATTGAAGAAAAACATAAAGGTAACTTTAAGCACTTAGATATAGTGAGCTAAAATTGAGGAGAATATAAACGGGACATCCGATATAACGTCATGTCTAATTGATGTTATACTAACAAACTTTTATAGGAACTTTTCATTGCATAAACAACAAGTTTATTTTAATTGAAAATACGGATTTCGGAATAGCACTACTTCACATACTTCCGATGAATTCGAAAATGGTAGACCATCTTCCAACGTCACTGTTTTCGTTATTATAATCAGGAACAGTCTCAGATTTTGAATTTAGTGAAATCAGGCTTGCGCTAAGTAATAATAGTAATAAACCTACAGCCTACTACTCTAAAATTTGGTAACACTTGTTTTCCACGTTCACTAAAATTTACAAAGCTATCCATAATGACTTTTTTAGTATACTTATTTCAGAATGGAGGCTGGATGTAAACTAAATTCAATTTTTAATAAATCTTGGTTTTTATTTACTAAATGCCCAAACTTGAATAAATATTCCCAGAAATTGAAATTCCTTGCTCAGTGATAAATGTAGCTTTGTCATTATAGCACTGTAATTTGCATGGATCCAAATTTAGGGTTAGGATTAGGATTATCTGATAGCATCTGCTCTGGGACCCAAATGAAGTGCCAAAATTCGGAGTTCTACGAATATTAACAGAAGTAGTGAACAAGTTTACCTGGAAATTCATTCACAAAAATCACCCCTGACCTATCTTCTAGGTAAATAGGTTTAATAAGGGAGAATGTTTGATATCTATTTGGTCGTTGAGAATATTATACCTGAATATTTGTTTTTATTTATCTCAAGAACTTCTAAAAGATTTAATTTAAAGTATTTAGGTACATGTAAAATTTCAAAATTCGAGTTGAAAGTGTGTTGGCTTGGTAATAAATGATTTGAATAGTTGGAATCTAATTTTTGGTTGTCATAGACTTTGTGCTCTGAAATTCTAGTTTTAAAATTTCTAAATGTTGTACCGATGTAAATTTTGTCACAGTCTTACCACATTAATTCATAAAGACCTGATTAATGATAGGTCAGGGACCCTATTCTCAAACCGTGACATATTTTGTCGCATGCGAGAAATCCTCTTTGTCGAATAAAATCTGAATATTCTTATTCTCAAATGTCACCTTCGCAAATTTTTGATAGACAAATTGTAGAATGGTCAAAGGCAGTCGACAATTTATGTCGAATGCGAGAATTTCATTACTTGCGAAATTTATAGGTTAACGTTATACATGTCAAAAGTGAAAACACTCAAAACATTGTTTAATACTTTTGTTAGGTTCTGTTTCAGAAATTTTTGTAGAGAGAAAATGGCACCTTTATTAATTGCTATTGAAAATTTAGAAAATCAAGAAATGTATCAGCGGCTCGAGAGAGACGAGGAATATATAGAAGCGCTTTTACATTTTTATCTGACAGAAAGTTTATTAAAATGTTCAGATTAACTAAAGAATTAGCTAGAGAGCTAATCATTATTCTAGAACCCTTAATAGATCAAGGGAATCGTGCAAGTGCATTATCTCTTGAAAATTTTCCAGATAAAAGATGCTCATTTTCTATTTCTTGGATTAAATTATTTATTATTGTTTATTTTTGGTTTTTTTGGTGCAATAATTTTTTTTGGTTTCACTTTCCATGTTTATCTTGTTATTCTTGTTCTACATTCGAGTAAGTATATTGTACATTCTAACTTCTAGCAAATAACCAAATCATTACTGTCATCACAGATCATATAACTACTACTGTCATTTTATTATTTTACAACTTTACAAGAGAAGTGGCATGGAACACGATATAATATCGAAATTTCGGTGTTGCCAGCTCATGTTATTCGACAAAATTTATCTCATGCGACTTAGATGTCGAACCCATTTGAGAATGCCAGATGCCAATGTTGTGCGACAATTTCTATCGACATATGTCGAATACGACAAATGTCATTTGACATTCGAGAATGGGCCCCCAGGTGTGATTGTTGTAAATAAATTTGGTTAACTTGTTCAATACTTTTGTTAATATTCGTAGAACTCCTAATTTAGGCACTTTTTCAAAATTCTGTATTATTGCACTTTATGAATTAAAAAATTTTCATTATACCTTCACTCGCTTGAGGAAGCGTAGAAGATTAGTTAATAATGAAGTTTTAAACAAATTCAATTGTTTTATTCCATTGCTTAGTATGGACCATTATCAATTCAATTTAAAAAAATGCGTAATCTATAATTAATTTCTTGATTTCTGAAATGATAAAAATTTTGCTTGCACACACATATAACTGATGCACTTATATTTCTTGAATTTCAGGTTTAATTGCATTTATGGACGAAGAATGTTTAAGACCCGGAGATCCGTCGGACAAAACATTACTAGCTAAATTAGACAAACATCTAAGCTACCATCCCCATTATGTTAGTCACCAAAAAGCAAACATTAAACTTCAAAAAATCATGGGACGAGATGTAAGTAATGAAAAAAAGACACACATTGATCGATATTTGTGGTTCCAATATTTATAAAGACTTTTCCGATAAGGGCTTGTCGATGTTGATATATAATGAAACAAGTTGTGTAGTACGGTGCTACATCTTGCTAGAACCAGATGTTCACTTCCATATAGGTCAATATGAGTCAAAAGAAATCCATTTTAGTCCAAGAGCCCCAGCCAAAAAAGTAGGTTCTGAAAAAACGTACGGAAACAGGTTTTTTTTAATATGTTCAGGGGTGTCCCCTGCATGTAAATACAAGTTGGCGTCATGAGGGGCTTCACTTCAGCCGTCATCTTGAAAAACACGTTTTATCAAATATCTCGCGAACCGCGCATCGTACGACAAATATTGTGAAAATCATTATTGTAGATAATAATATCTGCCATCTTTTTTATTTGAAATTTTTTTTTGTATAACGCATAGGTTTTTAATTATAGCGCTCCAAACTTTTTTCAATATGGTTTTTGCTAAATATTTAGTTAATGGCCAATGATAAATTAAAAATGGTGGTAACTGAATTGTAGAGCATGAAATTTAACCTTTTTCCCGCATTATTTATAGTTTAGGAGCTATTAGACTGTAAATGAGCTTATAACGAGATTATAATGCTTTAAATTCAATCATGCGCCTATAAGTGTAGTATATATTTCGGGTTGTTCGGAATTTTCCTCTCCAGCACTGAGCTATGTGAAAATAGTATAAATGAGAAGGTAATGTTTCAGACAATTATAATATAATATGTTAAATTATAATAAATTTTAGGACCCTCTTTCTGAATCTGCAGAAATTAGCAATGATTCCAGTGAATTGGAAACGGAGCATCTACCAAAAAAGCAAAAAAGATCATGTCGATCCAATGTGGTTAAACAACCCAGATTTGAAGGGTTGGCTGTCTGAGGGACCTTTCCACAGTTCAAATAAAAATAATCTTGCTTATTGCAAGGTTTGCCATGCCAGTATATTGGCTCACAAATCTGTGATTAAGAGTCATGCTAAAAGTGTAAAGCATTAACAAATGTTACTACAGGTTTGAAGCAATAACAAAATTACAGATTCTTTGAAAACTTCTGCATTAGACAAACACATAACAATTGGCGAGTAAAAAAAAGTTGAATCTGTCTCTTCTACCTCCAACACGAGATACGACATGCTACCATTCTTTCAGAGTCTACCACCAGCTTCAAACTTGGCTTGGATTTTATCACGACGCTGAATAATGGGGTTGGAAGCGAACTGCACAGGGACTTGAACCAATTCGAACTGCTATTGCTCCCGCACCGTCGAGTTTGTTGCAAATAATATCGTGCAAATGCACCAAAAATTGCGGAGCTGCCTGCCGATGCCGAAAAGCTGGTCTGAAGTGTTCCATTATTTGCTCCAATTGCAGTGGCCAAACATGCGACAAACCCAATCTTCGATTCGTCTCCTTCGGATATGGCGGAGGCAGGAGAGACAGATTCACAAGGCGACGAGTGTCTTCCGTCGACATAAAAAAAATAAGACTCGCCCCGTAAAATAATGCGCCCTTTTTATATTATAACAAATGTCTTGTCTGTTTTTTTGAAGTAACATTCGTAAAATTATTTTTCTTTTAGTGATCTGGACAACAATTTTAGACAGAGAAAATAAAGTGCAGACGAATATACACAGTATTTTACAAAATTTGCAACAACTGAAACGGGTTAGCAATTTTTCGAAAAACTCAGATTCACGTTAAATTTAAAAAAATAAAAAATTCAAATTGAATACCAACCTTCATATTCTTCATATTACAATAATATACAATATAAAATAATACTGTACAATATAAAATAGCATAATACAAGCAAAATGTTAATTAATAATAATAGTAATATTAAAAATAACAATAACAATTTTTATGATGTGGTGTGATGCACTATTGTTTTTTGTTACATTGACAATCTTTTATATGATGATACCATTTTAAGCAACAATAAAGATCGATGAATTATTAGATGTTCTCCACATTATTTATAATTTTAATTGATTCGGTACACAGCTGTATTAACATTTTTTTGAACACTTCATGCCATTTTATGTCTTCGTATACAACGAGCAATATTGCCACTGATAATGTACGAGGTGCAAGTTTTACCAAGCTGCAGCTCCTGGAAAAAGTTTGGAACGCTATAATTAAAAACCTATGCGTTATACAAACTTTGTCGTACGATGCGCGATTCGCGAGATATTTAATAAAACGTATTTTTCAAGATGGCGGCTGAAGTGCCTGAAGCGCTGAAGCGCCCCCCATGACGCCAACTTGGATTTACATTCAGGGGACACCCCTGAACATATTTAAAAAAATACCTGTTCCCGTACGTTTTTTACAAAAAAGACTCGGCTCTTGGCCTATTTCATCGTTCTGAACTGTAGTTCTGTGACTGTTTTGCGAACAAACCTCATAACAACATGTTGGCCACAGGTTAACAACATCGACCCGCCCCAGGCACGTATCCCAGGAGTAGGTCCAGGGAGTCCGGACCCCTCCCGAAATTTTTCCAAGCACATACTAGGAAAACGATGATTTCATAATTTTTATGAAGGTACAGTAGTAATGTAGAAATGTGTAGACATATTGAACGGCTTACAGCTTTGAAAATGTCTTTAAAAATATATTGCTCAACTATTGGCAACGCAGCGTGCTTTAAGCTTATTGTGCTGCACTTGTTGCAATTCCATTTCATTCAGTTGGTAACGCCCCATGATTAAACAAATGCTTTGATTTGATTCTTAATATTTATCTTTTTACATATATTATATCACAATTATTATTTTAGTCTTTTCTAATATACGAAAATAGCCTTAGTAGACAGTGGATATTAATAGGCCTGGCCTAATATGATGCATAAAATGGAGAGGACAATCGGTTCAGGCTCAGACTTGATACCATCTACAAGATCGTTTTAAAACAAACTCAACCAAACTCTCAAAGCTTATTGCCAGACTTTGCCTCAAATGAAAATGCAAATCAGCTAGAGCAGTTTTCTACGTTTATTGAAGATAATTGCTCGCTGTCTGCTCAAGTGTGTGAATATTTAGACAGAAATACCGAAATCTTGAAGGTTTTAGAGCACTGTAACAAAATTTTTTTCCCTGCTCTCCATAATTGATTGGTTATTCTTTTTACTTTTCCTGTTACTACAGCCAGTGTTGAGTGATCTTTTTCTACTCTTGAAAGGGTGAAAAGCTTTATAAGGCTAAGTTCACATTCTCTCTTATAACTTCTCATTGGACCCCCCCCCCGAAACCAAATCCTGGATACGTACCTGCGCCCCAATCGAAAAACCACTAATAACTACAGACTAATTTCACAAAATAATTAATGACGTTTTATCCAATTTCTGAAATACAGCCAATATGTTGTTGAACAAAAAAATACATATTATATTTTCGGTGCTGTATAAATTCACTAATTATTACGTGCATCTTTTAGGAATTTCAACTGATTCACTACGCAGGCGCCGTTACTTATAATGTAAAATCCTTCATCGACAAGAACAACGATTTACTTTTTAGAGATTTAAGGGAAGCTATGTTGAGCTCTAAAAACATTATTATACAATCTATATTCTTCGACTACGAACAAAAGAGTAAAAAAAGACCGGAGACTGCAGTTACTCAATTTAAAACATCGGTCAACAATCTTATGAACATCTTGAAAGATAAGGAGCCGTCTTACATTAGATGCATAAAACCCAATGATAGCAAAAGATCAGGTAAGTAAATTTTTTACTGCATTATTGGCAAACTTAATTTTACATATCTCCTGTATGTTCTTTGTGGAATCTTCTTTTTGTTATTCCTGGGAAATTAAATAATATTTTTTTATATTTTAATGTCAACGCTTCGGTAGCGTTCCAACTACAACTACAATTGAATTTCTCAAAAATGTTTGTCCATATCTGACACTTGCGAAACATTCGATAACTGGATATTTTGAAGTTTAAGTATGTTTAAAAAAGTTTTCAAATTTTTAAGGTCCATTCACAGTCTGAATTATCTGCCCTCGTCTTCTGGTCGCCACTGTGGCCATCTCTATTGTTCCTCCACTGTCCCTTCCCATTGCAGATTTTCTGAATCTAACTAATATTTCCTCTGGTACTCCATGTCAAATTACTTTATCACATGTCGATATGCGCTTCGGGAAACATCGGCAATATGATATATTATATATACTAGATGACGAAAATAAAATACACACTAAAAAACGTGCCCTACCAACCTTTATCTCTCTTCATAACAAACTAAAAATGCAAAATGGCGAAGTGGTATATATTTTTTATTTTTGTAAATTTTAGACTGAAATTGCTTTGGTTAATAAATAATTATTGCACAAATCCATTAGAGGAACTAGTTATACCAATTATTTTGTGTTAACCTTTAATTTTTAAAATGATAAAATGTAACTTGAACTAATCTACAAAAATCAATGTTTAGGTTCATTCGATAAAGAACTTGTGAGCCATCAAGTAACATATCTTGGATTAATGGAGAATTTGAGAGTACGTAGAGCAGGCTTCGCCTATCGAAGAGATTACGAAAGATTCTTGAAAAGGTACAAATGTTTATGTAAAGAAACGTGGCCGAATTATAATGGAGATGCTAAAAACGGTGTTCAAACGTTAGTTACGACCTTGGGTTACACAAGTAATGAATATCAAATGGGAAAGTAAGTTTTTTCTTCCAATAATTCTATTATTTTTAACTGACCAGAAAATGTAAATTTTTACAAAGAAAATGTTTAAAGTGTGTGAAGAGTGATCTAAATGCAAAGTTTTTCTGTTTTTTTTGTGACCATTTTGTTTGTAAGTAAACATTTGATTCTTAGGCCACATTTCCTTATAAAAAAGAATTAAAATACCGATGCTGTCTAAATGATTATTTCAGTTATTCTTAGTGACTGTCGTCATGCCTATTCCTTTATCCCTGGCACCCCTATCCAGTTTCTTAGTGGACTATTGGCAGACTGTTTTAGACTCATTTAAAGCTACTATAAATAATTCCGAATCAAAATCTTGTTGGAAATGTCCAAAAAAGAATCCCTTGAAAATTTGAGCTGTTGATATTAAGGGGCATCTACCAAATTCGACCTTGCACAATTATTATGCTTTGTATATTTTTTTGTTTCCCTACGTCCCCACATCTAAGTTCACAACGAAAATTTTATTAGAAATATGAAAGCTCCGCAAGATGTAGGTAGCCAAGTGGTCCAAGCGGATTTTGGTTCACGTACTACTCTATAAGCTTCGTCAGTACTGAACTGGGAGACCGCCGAGACCGGCGAGCGTTGTATCAACAATGGAACGGCACGCGACTACCGAAGCAGAGAGACAATGTCAGTCATAGAAGGATAGAAAAGCGAGAGATGGATTTTTATCCGATATTTTAGTGGTAGCAACCGAATTTCAATAAGGAATTGTACGGTCATAAGTAATTTGAGGATTCTGAGATTTTCATATAGTATTCATAAAGCTTCAAATTAGACTTCTTATCAATTAGTTTTTCCATTTAATCCATATTTAATTCTTTACAAGGGCTCAAACTTTGCTTATGTGTAATTACCTCATGATTCGTATTTTTTTCAACAAAATTTGGTTAGCATTTCAAAGTTTTTATTCGATGAGAACTCTAAGTTCAACATTAATCTACATGATATATTTTTTTCTTAATTTTCAATACATCCATTACCTCAAAATTCTTTGCCAAAAATATTTCGATATTTTGTCAAATCGCTGCCGATAGATTCCCCTTAACTCAAAGTACTACTCGCCCAAAGCGTTAACGTAAACTTTAATGATTTTTTTATATCCATTCCTCCGCCGTATTTAATGCTATAAGATTGTTCCAAAGTGGGATAACTGATATCTCTACAAAGGTATTTAGTGTGGCGTAACTGTAATATGTACCTATCAAATGGTACCGATGGTCACTCAATGGTATTTTGCTGAAATATTCTCATTAATTATTTTTAAATCGACTGGATTTATAAAAAAATATGAATGACAAACTTGTAGAAAATTTAGTTTCTCTTAAAAAAGGTTCAATAAGTTGAATTTGTAAGATTGATATTTGTTGAGATGTAAGCAATTGGAAATCATCATTTATAAAAAGTTAGAGAATTCTGAAAAACTTGAAGCGAAAATTTTAATGCTTCATTTCTTAATCTTGGCGATTCAACTCATTGGACCTTTTTTGAAAGAAATTAAATTTCCTACCAGTGTGTCATTTAAATTTTTCTTCACTGTGAATCGAAATAAAGGAGTACATTTTAATTGAAAATATTGTTTTTGTTTTTTGGGCGATTTTTTTTTGCAGGGCTAATAACCTAACATGTTCTTAACATGACAGTAAATTTGGAAGCAAAAATAATGTACAGGGTCGGACTTATAAAACAAATCATATAACAGTGCATTTGAGCTCGTTGCAAATGAAAACTGTCTTAGCTAAAATTGTACTAATATGCTTTTTCGGTAGATAAACTATCCAGAACACTTCAGTGAGAAGTAAATTTTCCGAAATTATCGGATTCGCGAAATACCATTTTTTATTGAATAACATTTTAACAAATAACACATTTATGAAAACAGTTTAGTAACTTTAAAACTTGAAGAAAAATAGTATGAATGTGGCCACCTAACAGTACAGAATTAAATCCGGTTGATTATTCAATTTGGGGAATTTTCGAACAAAATTTGTATGAGGGACAACAATTTGAAACAATCGAGCAGCTCAAACAAAGAATGCAGTTTGTTTGGAACAATTTTGAACAGGGTGCAATAAATGGGGCTATCAATTTATGGCGCAGACGACTTCAAGAAGTGGTAAACAATAATGGTGGCCACATTCATAATATTTTACTCTAAGTTTTAAAGTTACTAAACTGTTTTCATAAATGTGTTATTTGTTAAAATGTTATTTAATACAAAAATGGTATTTCGCGAATCCGGTAATTTCGGAAAATTTCCTTTTTACTGAAGTGTTCTGGATAGTTGATCTACCGAAAAAGCATATTAGTACAATTATAGCTAAAACAGTTTTCATTTGCAACGAGCTCAAATGCACTGTTGTATAATTTTTCGTCCGACCCTGTACATTATTTTTGCTTCCAAATTTACAGTCATGTTGGGTTATTAGCTCTGCGAAAAGAAAAGAAATCGCCCAAAAAACAAAAAAAATATTTTCAATTAAAAAATGTACTCCTTTATTTCGGCCCACAGTGTATAAATACAGTCATTTATGAAATAACTTCAAAAAATGGAAATTTTTTAGCAAAATCTGATTAAGTGACCCAAACCATTTAACATGAGCGGATATAAGCTACGTCACACTGAGCAATTTTGTAGAGCATTCAATCTCGAGTGAATCTCACTCTAGAACAATCCAATGGCTGATATATAGATATTTACAAAAAAATCATATGTATGTTAAATGGGAAATATTTTAACGCTTTGGGCGAGTACTTAAAGTTAATATTAACAGCTCAAATTTTCAGGGGATTCTTTTTTGGACATTTCCAAGTAGATTTTAAGTCGGGAGTATAAATAAAAAAAATGGGTCCCAAAAAAAAATCACCCTAATGGGTCTATTAGTTATTGTTTATATATTGTAGTTTCATAGTTTTTTGTATTATTTTATTAATTTCGGCTTCTTGAACTCCCTGTTGTTCAACCGTTATTGCCAAGTATTGAAATGTTCCCACTTGGTTCAATTTCTATTCCTACTTGTTCGTGTCCTCATAAATATAACCATATATTAAATGCTGGTTGGCCTTAGTGTTGTTCGGAGTGAACACACTGAAAGTTCAACTTCTTGGTAACTAGCACTGTTCTTAAAATTAAGGTTTTTTTTTTTTCAGGACAAAAATATTCATCAGACATCCAAAAACACTCTTCACAACTGAAGATGCTTTCCAGCTGAAGAAAAACGATATAGCTGCTATAATTCAAGCACATTGGAAAGGATATGTCCAGAGGCAACAGTATAGAAAAATGAGGGCATCCGCCATTATCATGCAGAAATATATAAGAAGACTCCTAGCCAAGCGTCTAGCTGAGAGAAGAAGGAAAGCTGCATTTGCGATTAGAAGGTATTTATTTCCATCTACTATCCATTATCAAACTTTTCTTCAACTCATCAAAAATCACAATCACTTACTTCACCTCACTAGTACAGTAAAACGACAAGTACATTGACATTATTGAAAGGAAAAAAAATGACTGATGGAAATTGTTTATTCCAAACTCAACTTATTATAAAAATTAATTAACACTTGCGAGGCGACTCCTGCATTTGTTTTTTATCTGTAAAAAATTACGTATTTCATGGCAACAACACAAGCCTGCATTACCTGCATTATATCAGGAATAAAATTTTTAATTTAATCAGCTACCATTTCAAAATCAAACGTATTTTCCTCATCAGTACCTATAATTGTTAACAGCGCTCTTCCCCCTTAGGAAAGAAAAGTGTCACTTTCCTGAGCAATACAAACAGCTATTTATTTGACATTGACAAAATATTTAATGACAGGACGCAATGTGCGATTGAATATGGTGGCTGCTTATTACATTCAAGAATTTAATATGAATATTCTTCAATTTATTTTTAAAATTTAAAAAACGTTAATGGTAGTTGGCAAAACTGTGTGCAAAATTCGTATTGTGTTTAACAACTTTAACATCTATTGTCACAATATGAATATGTACCGGGTGGTCCAATAAGCCGATCTCTCGACTATATATCAGAGACTATTCATGTTATAACTTTAGAAAAAAAATTCCTTATGAAAAGTGGACAAGAGAAATTGTTGGAAATTACTTTAAAGTTTCTAGGTTAACCGCTAGGGGGCGTAACCAGTGAAGAAAAATTTTAAAACCAGTTTTTTGTGAAATATGCCCAATTATACCCAGTGTTAAATAAGTAAACTGAAAAAAGGTCCAAATTTCGCACAAATTTGCTCAATTACTTTTTATTCTATTTTTCCAAATAAAGGGTGGGGGAAAGTGGGAAAGTGTTTATGGATAAATACCTATAGCTTTGGTTTGAATCAACCGATTTTAACAAAATTGGTGTCAATAGAAAAAGTGTAGATGAATTAATTACATCTACTATAAAACAATGGCATTTAGTTTTAATTGTCATAGGTAGAGGGTACTTTCGAATGAAAAAAATTAAAATTTGTTTTATAAAAAATGTTTAGTGGAAACACCTAATTATTGTAAATTATGATGGAACTGGATTAAATTCTCAACAAAACGGCGCAAACCGCATGTTGATAGCTTTTGTCGAACTCTAGATATAAATAAAAACGCAAAAACATAAGTGAGTATAGTATTGACACCCTGTATTATAACTTAAAATTAAATATGGGAAAGAAAGATCATACAGATATCTTGGTGATTAAAGCTTGATGTCCAATTGAATGTTCAAATTGTTTTTCATCGTTTTCTACACAAATACGTAAAGCACGCTTTGACATATCTGTTGCTTAAATTTCAGCTGTTGATATACTATTTATAGCGATTCTAATGCGCTGTTGCATGTCGTCTCGCGTGGTTGGTGTCCTTCAATCTTCCCCACAGATAAAAGTCCAGACATGTTAAGTCTGGAGATCTAGCTGGCCCTGAAAATATACTTACCCTTCCAATCCATCCATATGGATAGCTTACATTCAAATAATCTCTAACTCGTCTGGAAAAGTGCTTAGGACACACGTCATGATGTAATACTATACCTCATGTTTGTAAGGAAATATCTTTTAATGAAACAGACAACCAATTATCCAGAAAATCCAAATATGTATCGCCATTTGAAGTTCCAAGAAATATGAACCTGCGATCTTTCCGTCAACTATACCACACCAAACATTAGGACTCCATCTACCTTGAAGCTGCACTTCCTCTACCCAGTGCGGATTTTCTTCAGACCAATAATGCTATTATGCAAATTAACACCACCCACACTATTAAGCGTAGCTTCGTCTGCCCACAAAATTTTTGACATGATATGCGGTTGTTCTAGCAGATTTAACAATTGCAGTAACCTGAGCTTGAAGGAGCATTTAGGACATTAAGTCTTAATGATCGAAATTTATGTATGATCTTTCTTTTACATATTTATTCTTAAATTATAATACAGAGTGAGTCAATACTATACTTACTTTTTTTTTTTTTTTGGCTGAGGGACTATTGTCCATTTAGCCAGTAACTCTAGTATTAAATTTATTTTTTGATTATTGGGAAGGATAAAGGTAGACATTTCACACCCAGAGGTCTTTCAAGGTGACTAACTCACAAGAAAAGGTAGACCACGGATGACTATACTTACTTATGTTTATGCGTTTTTATTTATATCTCGAGTTCGACAAATGCTATCAACATGCGGTTTGCGCCATTTTGTTGAGGATTTAATCCAGTTCCATTTTAATTCACAATAATTAGGTGTTTCCATTAAACATTTTCAAGAAAAACAAATTTTAATTTTTTTCATTCGAAAGTACCCTCTACCTATGACAACTAAAAGTAAATGCTATTGTTTTATAGTAGATGTCATTAATTCATCTACACTCTTTCTATTGACACTAATTTCGTTAAAATCGGTTGATTCAAACCAAAGTTATAGGTATTTATCCACAAACACTTTCCCACTTTCCCCCACCCCTTATTTGGAAAAATAGAATAAAAAGTACTCGAACAAAATTGTGCTAAATTTAGGCATTTTTTCAGTTTACTTTTTTAACACTGGGTATAATTGGGCATATTTCACAAATAACTGGTTTTTAAATTTTTCTTTACAGGTTACGCCCCCTAGCGGTTAACCTAGAAACTTTAAAAAAATTTCCAACAATTTCTCTTGTCCACTTTTCCCAAGGAATTTTTTTTCCTAAAGCTATAACATGAATAGTTTCTGATATATAGCCGAGAGATCATCTTATTGGACCACCCGGTACAATACTTTTATCATTAATAATTATTATAGTTTTAATCCAAAAAATAAAACCTAATAAATGGCTATAATGTGATAATTTAAAAATATGTATTTCTTATTAATCTTATTATTATCAAAGATTACAGAATAAAAATATAAGATGTTTCACTCCAGGGCGGTTTGATTCAAGTTGCTGTCCCAAACGGACGCCGCTCTCATAAATTATGTTTACGACTCGCTTTTGTTGTCAATAACGAGACCGTTAGATACCAGATAAGTTCGAAAAGCTTATTTTATTTTAAGCTATACAGCTTTAGGGGTAATTAGAGAAATATATTTAAATTAATAGGATTCTTTATCACAAAGGTTTATTTTTAAATGTTAATTATTTCGAAAAATGTTCGGGATATGAATTTGAAAAGGTAAGTAAAAAATAAACTTTTAAAATGAATCAATTCACAGTTTTTATCCAGCATCTTAATAATTTTGTGATACTTATTGATAATCTAGCAGATATTTATCACAAATTCAATTAAATATACTCATTAGCCACCAGAATAATAAGGCCACTAAATCTTACATTTTGATCTATAAATAACGCGTATTTTTTGGATTGACAAGGTTGAAACAGTAAAAAGAGAAGCATATGCAGGATACCTTTATTAAAAAATTTTATAAATGTTGTAAAATACTAAGTTTGGAGTTTGGTTTATGTGTTAAATTTAATCTATTGTCTTTCAAATCTTTCAATATACATTTGAGAGTAAAATATATATAGACTCTGGTATAATGACTTGCATAATATTTGAAAGGAAATTGATTACATGGATGATGAAAAGAAAATTTAGTAAATTCGTTCAAAAGGAACTGACCAATTCCACTTTGGGTAGCTATAGAATTGAATTTTTGTGTTTTTTGCTTAATGTACTTGTTCATATAATATCCTCATTATAAAAATAAATCCGTAATTTTGTAATAGCAAATATTACAAAATATTTAGTGTTTAAGCTTTGCTAACAAAGAGAAAAATATTAATATGACTTCTTGCTCATTTCAACAATTAATTAATAAATTTAAAAAATCTATACATGAATATAAAACACGAACAACCAATAAACACCGTTCTAAAATAACAGCGCTCGACGGGCGACGTACTGTACCATCCAAGTCACCAGCGACATCGGTGCTTTACGCGATAAATTCGAACGAGTGAAACATCTCATATTTTTATTCTGTAATCTTTGTTATTATTATACAAGAATATTTGTAAAATAAATGAGAATTTAGTGGATTATCAAGAATATAAATTCATAAATAAATTGAGAAAGTGTCGTATTTGAGAATTGTAAAAGCACACCTATCATAATTAAATATAAATTTTATATTTTTCAGATTCATCAAAGGATTTATTACAAGAAATGGCGAGCCAACAGAAGAAAACAAAGCATTTTTGGGAATGGCGAAAGTACAATGGTTAAAACGACTTTCTAAAAGTCTTCCAAAACGCATCCTCGACAAAAATTGGCCTCCTGCTCCTTACGTTTGTAAAGAAGCGTCAAGACATTTAGAACGAATGCACGGAGCCCATTTATCGAGGGTGTATAGATTAAAACTTACACCTGAACAAAAGAGGCAGTTGGATTTGAAAGTTTTGGCAGAAAAAGCGTTCAAAGGTATATTACTTACGTATACAGCGTGTCCACGGATGGAGTATCCTATAGGTGAAAATTTTTTAAATATGAATCTAGTGAAAAATGTTATTCCTGATAAAAAGTTTTGCTTGTTCTGAAACCCCATATAATGAAATAAAATTCAAGTTTTTCAAAACCCATCTCATTTTATGGCCAGTTTTATGAAAACCTGGAGTCTTTTTGACATTTCTTTACATATTGGCTAATATCTCGGGAACCTTGAGGTTTGCAAAGTTCTAGTCTACGCCATTCGATTCAGAATTGATGTATAAAAAGAGGAATTTTACACATCGAAAAACCTTAGATATGGATTGAATTTTCAGGTTTTGAAAATTTTTTTAAGTCCACACCGAAACTTATACTAATTCGCGAAGACTCATAATTTTCAAAATTCTTTTTTTTATAGAAAATTCAATTCTGAATCGAATGGCGTAGACTAGAACCTTGCAAACCTTAAGGTTCCCAAGATATTAGCTAATATGTGAAGAAATGTCAAAAAGTCAGACTCCAGGTTTTCATAACACTGGCCATAAAATGAGATGGGTTTTGAAAAACTTGAATTTTATTTCATTTTATGGGGTTTCAGAACAAGCGAAACTTTTTATCAAGAATAACATTTTTCACTAAATTGATATTTAAAAATTTTTCACCTATAGGATACTCCATCCGTGGACACCCTGTATATTGAAGGAGTTGTCGACCGTTGTCACAATAGAAACGTAACGTGTGGAATAATCGGATAAAAATTACACAAGTTAAACGCATTTATTTGGCGATAAACATTTTGTATCGAATAATATTATGTTTAATATAAAAAATCCAAACCAATTTGTTCGAGCTCTCGCATATCTAAAGATTTTTCAATCACATTGACAACGCCGCATTAAAAGGCGTGAATACACATTCCATTAAAATAGCACGTCAGTAGTCAGTTACTTGTAAGCAAAGTCCTTTTTCAGTCATGTTTCAAGTACTTGAAGCAGAATACCCTACTTGTACAGAAAAATCGAACATCTTTCTATCTGCTGGCGTGCTATCTTCTGGACTACTTTCTTACTGGTAGAGAGAGAGAGTCACACGTCCTGCAAATTGCACGCTCCTTCCAGTGACTGGCATCGTTTTATACGTGTAATGTCACCTTAGAAAGTCCTCCGGAAGATGTGTGTTTAAGTTAACTCGAGAATGGTTTAGATGCACAATTACTTCCTGTGGGTGGCGCTGCAATCGGCATCAGGTTGAGCTTCTCTTGAACAGCTGGTCTGATTTAGTTGACATTTTGCAAAGGAATTTTTTTGTAGTTTCCTTAAGAAAAAATGAGTCAAATTCACAAAAAGAAATTTGTTTGCCCGATACATTGAGAGAAACTTCAGAAAAGAAGAGTTTTAGGGAATCATCCCATCAAAAGTTGATGATACTATCTGATTTTTCTACCCAAAATATGTAACAAAGGTTTTTTTTTAATCAAAATGAAAAATTATAAAAATTTGTGTGATATGATAAGACAAGAGGTTAGCACAAGACGTCTGTCGGTCCTCTAGTATTATATTTTTTCACTTTAGGTAAGAAAAAAACATATGACGATAGCATCCCACAACTTTTCGTAGAAGATAGAGTACAAGAATTAAGCATTCCTCTGAAAGAACTATATACTTCACAATTGAATGGAGATAAAGAAGTTGTAAGTATTTGGTTATCTTTGATTCTAATCTTTTGTTTACCAAAAATGTAATAATCCCCAATGACATTAGCTGGAACGTTTACCGCGATTATCTCCGAACGTATCAAAAATTACAAAAAAAGTTTCGAATAAATGTTATAGATATTCCCATTCCAAGTCGAAATATACCATCACATGACTGATTTCATACCATAATTAGAAAACGTCAAATTTGGGCAGTTTTCTGCATTTACTGCTATTAGGTTTGTTCGTAGAAGAAATTTCCAATCGACATTCCGTTTGCGATTCGTTGTAAATCGATTGGCAATTTTTGTTGTACGAACGGGTGGAAAATTTTGACAATTTGACAGTGATATCTTTGATAAAAATGAGCTAGAAGTTCATCATCACTTGAAGAAAAGCTGAAAAAAATGAAGAATAAGTAAATAATTTTGTAATGTGTGTGTCATTCTTTGGCCATCGCCTAATAAGAAACCAGCGTTTTTTTTTAAATGTCCGGTATTACAAAATACAAATTATTTTACTCACGTTTTATTTTAGAAGGACTGGTTAGCTGTTTCCATGTTTTTTTTGCTATAATAGAAAAATAGTAAAAATGTGTCCTTTTCTACAGCACCACAATGCGCATGTTCTCGTGTTCAAACTAAAAATTGGATCCCGGTCAGCAAATTATTCTGATAGTTGGCAACTGATCCGAAACCGCAAATTTCTTTCTTCGAACAAAGGATTTTCAAATCACCAAATTGTTTCTACGAACGCTTTTTTTTAAATGCGCCTGCCTCTGACGGTTTCTGATAGTTTCTGACTGTTCTACAAACAAACCTAATACTCCAATTAACCTTTCAACGTCAACTATACTTGCGTTTGTTGGTGAACTACCAATTACTGAAACCACAAACCCGCAGCGTCAAACTAACAAAATCGAGCTCGGTGTACTTCGTCTTTTGATACGGTGATGTCTGAACTACTGTTATTATAAAACATTACCTACGTTTTTTCTTCCACCGAGTGATGATTAACACTCGAAAACTCCGAACGGCCACGGTGCAGTTATGTATGTCTCGACCTCGAATCTAAGTTCTCGAGGGCTGTTCTTTATATACTGCCGTACAAAGCTAAACCCCCGTATTTGCAAAACAATAAAAATGGCGTAAAATATAAATTGAACCTTAATGTATAATATAGCTTCACCTAATGGCTTCAAATTATAGAACCTGTATTACAGTAGAAGAAATGGACGAGTAAATTCATTTTTTTATGTGAAAACCTTCATATTTTATCACTTTCATGAAATAAAAACCCATACGGTGAATATCGTTATGAAAAATGATGCCCTATACTAGGGACAATACCGGTATTTTGATAATACGGTGATTGCAGCTATATTAATTGGGATATGTACTAGGAGAAAAGGTAGAAATGCCGGGATATTCCTAAGAAAACGACCAATTTTTTGCAATCCAATTACAGTAAACCAGCTATACAGTTTTATTTTAATATTATACACAAATATGCGGCAATAATACCTAATAATTATAATAAAACATTTTTTCAGATAGTTCCAGCCAAAACTGTTCTCTATTTTCTGGTATTATATCACCAAGGTTTTTTAGGGTGTTTTCCACTTTACTTTTTCCAAACCCGTTAGGTTGTGATGGGTCTGGAATGTTCAAAATATTTTTTTTTCTTGCAAAAAATCGAGTTTTCTCCAATTATCATTATTATCTCTTCCAAAATATAACTCATACTCATTACGTTCAATTAATTTTTCAGTAATTTTAGAAATGTACAGTTTTGGAGTTTCTTTTTTAACTTAAGCTACAGAAAGCAAATTTTTCCACAATTTTTCAAGTTCCATTTTTTCAACATTGACCCATTTTTCTGACTAGATATTATTAGCATACTAAGACAATTAGACAATTAGAAAGAAACACGTATAAACACGCTCGAAATATTGTAGACGCTACGCGTAATACCCGTATTTGAATTTTACTGAAGAAAATCTACGTATTTGATTGCAAGCTCGTGTTTATCCTATAGTAAAACAAAAATATGTGAACTTTTCTTAGCATTTAAGGTATTTTATGCAAATACGGGTAAAAAGGATCGTTTTTTAGCGTTTTTGAGCAAAATACGAGGTTAGCATAGAAAAGATCCAAGTTTTTAATATTTTTATTATACCAGAAACAATATCATTTTTCGTTTTTTGGAACTTTAGTTCTTTACGTCAGGTTATGTTTGAGCGACCGGGGGTCGCGACGCAAAAGATCTAACCGTTACGTTATGTTACGTTGCTTCGTTATGTGCCTCGCTTGCGTGCGTATGCTCTCTCCTGAGTCTCTCTCTCGTTTACGAAGCAGCGATTCATATGCTTCGGCCGGGAATCGAAACCGTGCCGCCCGCGTGGAACGCGAGCATTCTACCACTGAACCACCGATGCTATATTAAAATTCTATGCAAAGCTGGTATTCGCAGTGCTGCTGATCTACTTGAATTTGTTCGGATACATTTTTACTATTATTTCCATAATTTTTTTTGCGCGATTGATCTTTTTTGTTTATTTACAGCATCGGTTGTCTGGACGGTAGGTTGTGTTTACTGGTTTCTAAGTTTAACACGTCGGTAAGTGATTTACTTACCGATCAGACGTCGAAAAGTAATAAATATCGTAAAAACAATTTCACCAAAATGCAAAATATATTTTAAACTGATCGAGAAGTATAAATGTCACTTCTGACATTTCGTTCATTTCTAAGAAATTTAAATGATTTTATTCGGAATTTATTTCAAAACGATCGCGCAAAAAATGGTGTAAGCATCTCGAACGTTAAGGGTAATTACAACGTTTGCATGTAGATTCCTCTCGTAAAATTGGACAAAATGATAAGGGGTCTAGCACATTTACTTTTCGAAATACAGGGTGTTGAAATTTTGAAAACTTAATTCGATAACTTTAAAATGGATTGATAAATTGATTTGACATTTGGCAGGTTGTTTTTAAATGTAAATATTTTGATAGAAATAGTAGTATGTGCAACTAGTGTGGTATGGACAATCCACACGAGTCGAACAGCATATTTTTTCTACGACCCACTTAAGATAAAATCTAGAAAATAAAAATTTCTATAAACTGTAATATAACTTCAAATTGAAAATTTAACAATTTAATTTTATGTTTCCACTAATTTTTTTGTGGTAAACGTACAGTTCTTGAATGTCCAATTTGTATAATGCTACGGTTTCCCTTTTTAAATATTCGATGCAGTTATAAATAGATGTTGCCAGTCGGTCTCCCTCATGAAGGGTACCGTACCATTATCTATAATAATGAATATTCTGCTAAATATTTCAAACGTCTACCTGTTGTCTTTATTAATATCAAGCAGAATAATTATTTAAAAATAAAATTAACAATAAAAAACCTCTTCACGGGGAATCGAACCCGGGTCTACCGCGTGAGAGTCTGGTTTGCTTACTACTCGACAACCAAGGAATATGCAAATTGTTTATCTATAACGTCAAATGTATTACATAGTTTTTGCTTAAAAGGAACTAAAGTTCCTACCGTGTGTCCCGCGACACGTTCTACCTTTTTTTCAAATACGGGGGCTTAGCTTTGGACGGCAGGATAGTTTTATAGAGTTTTATAATTATCGTATTTCGTATCTTTTCTATGTTTTACAGTCCTTTCTGGACTTTTTTGCCCAGAAAGTATTTTGTATTTCTCTCTACCAATTTGATTTTGATCTTAAAATGAAAAGCTTTCAAAAGTTTCTTTTATGTGACAAGAAATTAATATTTATTGCATAATATATCGATTTATGAATAATTATATTTCAGTATTCAACAAACGTCACCAAATATGACAGGCACGGATATAAACCAAGAGAAAGAATAATGGTGATAAGCAAGAATAATCTTCATTTGTTGGAATGTAAGGGTTCCTTGAAACCTAAGCATCGTTTGCCGTTAAATAGACTTCATTTCACCATAACTCCTGAAAATGATAAAGTACTATTAGTGCAGATACCTGAAGATTTAATTAAAAAAGATAAGGTATTAAACAATATTATAATTAAAAAATTTCGTTACAGGTTGGTTGGCTGAAAATGTATTCAATCATTGAATGTTTTTCCATTGTTAACAAACACACTGCCACGTCAACTTCAAACGCCTTGTGAGCAATCATTTATTATATTGGAATGAAGCTTGACATGCCACTATGACAGAAATTCTACTTGTAACTGATGTTGGTTCATTCTTCGTAAAGCACTTTTGACGACTAATATTTCAACTTTTTCAATCAATCCTTTCTTACCTTCCTTCTTCCTTTGCTCTATTGACCAGTCTTCAGATAGTAAACTATTATTATTCCCCTATACCTTCTTTAACCTAGTTTTCCTTGTGTATAAACAATCAGCACCACACAACAATCAGTAATAACCTTTTTGTACTCATTGCTTTTAAATACATATTTTACAGTTATCGCCGTAATGTGGGAAAGTGTATTTTATGCATACCGATGTTTTTTTACTTTTCCATAATTTGCTTCAAACAGTCGCAACAAAAGTGTGAATCATAGCTTATATAAATTCTTTCATAACGGTCCCGACTTTTTTTAGGAACCAAGCTGGAAATTGCTTGCTCCACTTTTTTTTAATCTCAATTTTGATAAATTTAATTTTTGAAAGTAGTGGAAAGTGTCAAATAGTTTGAATTTGACATTTGTACATATATCACTGACAATATTAATTGATCAGCGCGAAACCAAGATTTTGCAAAAACCCCATTGTGTCCGTAGCCTTACTTCCAAAAGAAAGTATTATCCAGCTCTCCCACAGTTTGTTTACTCCCAAAACAATAAGATGTCTCATCTCATCCATCCTATCATTATAAAAATAATTGTACAAATGCATTTATTGTTTTAGGGTGATTTGATTTTGGAAGTACCTAACTTAATAGAAGCTCTGACTTATATTATGGATACTCTCAAGGACACGTCCGTATTAAGGATAATTGAAAAAACACAGTAAGTTATATCGTTGTAAATAAACTTTTTTGTATTCTCAATTTATAAATTTGTTTCAGATTTGACCATAACATGAAGGGAAAACAGGGTGTAATTGATATTCAGCATGGAGACGCCCCTGCAATTCATAAAGATAAAAGCGGTCATTTATTAATAGTAAGTTATATTTCTGTATTGTTGGGCAACTCTTTAAATGCATTTTTTCTACTCTCACACTAGTAAATTCCATATTACCTACTATTTGGTTACTAAGTAAATGGATCATTACGGAAACTGAACGCAATGACTAGCGCGTAATAAAAAAATTACGCTTCAGTTCTAGAAAAACAAACAATTTATCACCAAAGCCTAGTCAGTCAATGGTTTCGAGTAACCATGGAAACGAGTTAGTAGAGGTTGTTTTGACGTTTAATAATTAATAAAACTCGCTGACACTAAGGGTTATAAAAAGGTAATTGCCCGCATGATGACCAGATTTGTCTTCTTTGGATTTATTTTTATAGATGTATTACAAATCCAGTATTTATAGTTATGACTATAGGCCTTCTACTTTGGGAACTTTGTGTGCATCAAAATTCACAAATTTACCGAAATATTACAATGCAAATTCAAGAGAGTTTTTTTATAACTGATAAAGTATTGCCTCGCTCTAGGAGGAGAATTTTCGAGCATATTATGCTAAGTTGAACTTTTTATTATTATCTTATATAGTACGGGAGCCAGCTGCAGATTACAAGTAGTCATTTTTGATCGGATGATTTTTACATAATTTACACTCCCAGTCTAAGAGTACTTCATTTTTTGATAGTAATATAATTTTGTTTTAGAATCCACCTTTTGTTTCGAAAAACAACTATATTAGATTTATTTTTGGTAATTTTAATATATCTATATAGTGAATTGTTCAAAATTACCCAAAAACATTAATAGTTGATATATTGATAGTCCTCGGCACCTCAGCTTTTAGTCTAAACATTAATAGTACCTACTTCGTTTTTTGTTTCATTTTCATTTACATTCAAACGTATGTAAATACCTTGGTGATATCCTCATCCGTAGTCGATTATTTTGCTGCTCATTCAATTTTACCGTATATCGATCATTAGTATGAGAACTATAATAGTGAAGTAGTCTTACTTAAATCATAATTCACATGTTCGCAATTGAGTGAATGGTATTGTATACTTAGTTATTGAATTAAGTTTACTTTAAAGATCTTTATTATTTTTACAGGTTGTATCACCATGATATTTGTGCCATCAAGAAACACTACTTGTGTTATGCCATATTTTAATAACTGTGAATATATACCCATAAATGTTTTGTTATATTATAAATTTATTTTTAAAGGGAGTCATTTTAATAATTTGTCAAATAACTTCAAACGGTTTTTATTTGAAATGAAAACCGATAATACTTAAACTATTATTTTGAAAATATTTTAAAAAAACCATACTAATTTATTTATGTTAACGTTATGAATGTTTTAATAAATTTTAATATTTCACACAGAGTTTTAATTTAGAAGTTCATCAAGAAACTTTGTGAATACCAAACATTATTTTCATTTAAAAAATGGAGTAGAAAGGAAGAAGTTTTCTCACATAGGTTATTAAGAAAATACCAGGGTGTTAAAGTAAATAAGGTTGGTCCTGATATCAAGATAGATTTGGAAAAGCATCAGGGATTGGAGAATATCTCGGAAAATGTGAATACTTGGATTTTTCATCATCAAATGACATGTACAAATATGCATGATCACTGATATTGAAAAACTGCTCCACTATGTTTGTAGGCATAAGCTTTTCCTTACTTCAAATATTTCACAGTGTAGTGCCTTGTATAATTTAGCAGGTCATTCACGAAATAGCTATTAATACTTTTATCCACAACTATTAATTCATATATCTGTTAAATATGCGATTTTTATCAAGTAATGCAATGCATTACCATATAGAATTGAATAATAATGACAGTTCGATGGAATAATATTACTCAAACGTTGCGTCAAATTTGACAATTTGTAAATTTACTTCTTATCTCTGGTATCATTAGAGAAATGTCTAATAGTGAATCTGATTTGGAAAATATGTCTTGTACACCCCCAGACATTTTAAAATTAGCGGCTAGCGCTACAGATAATCTCTTACCCAACAAGTCAAAAGGTAAGAATGATGCGGTGTACAAAAGTTTTATGGACAAATTATCTTCTATGGCAGCACATTGCTATGTTTTTAAAATTAAAAAATCTCGAATTGTACACAGGACATTTGTTCCGAAGATCATCTGCAACCATTTGCGTTAGCGCAGGAGGTGACATTACAGCAGTAAAGCAGTTAGGGGGATGGAAATCAACCACAGTTGCCGAAGGTTATATAGATGACAACATAACCAATAAAATAAAAAGAGGAAATCAGATTTAAAACGAAATTAACAAACATTATACTAGCTCTAATTACAATGAAAAACCTTGTACTAGCTCTAGTGCCAGTCCAAGTCCCATGATTTTCAATCAGACTCAGATGACTGACAAAGTTATCCCTGGCATGAATTTTAACAATTGTAATGTAACTATTAATAATTGTTATGTAAGTAAATGAACATAAATTTATTGTGTATTAATATCGTTACCATTAATAAAAAATAAATATTTTGGATTTTTTTTATAAACTGAATAATATACTATTATAATATCGGATATATGTGTTTATCAACAATGATATGAATGTATTAGTAAGCATAAATATATACGGGGTTGGGTTAAAGTATGGAACCAAGTAAATTCCTTTTAAACGAAAAGAACGATGTGTTCGAAAATTTGCAAGTAAGTGCAATGGAACAAAATGCATCTGATGTACATTTTTATGTTAGTAATATACTTCCGGCTTAACCGGAAATGCCATCAACTTCTTTAATTTAAATGGCACACCCTATATATTTTTACAGATTTTGAAAGAGCTTGCTATTTTGAATTCATACATACTGAGCTTAGTGTAAAAAAATTGGTAAAAACGAAGAATAACTCATTGTTAGTTGTACAATAGGTGTACATTTCAAGACTTCTCCACGTATTATTTCACATTCATCAATAAGTCTTTGTCTCAATCCCTGTAAGTTTGTTGGTCGTCTAACGTAAACACGACTTAAGTTTCTTTCTCAAAAAACTTTATTTTTAAAAACAACTTTTATTGTTCTAAATACAACACTAATTAAAAAACTGGTAAATTATAATATAAGTTTAATGTTACGACAATGAATATAAAAATCAGACTGAATTAATTTAAATAAAAAACATATAAGCAAATATTGTGAATAGCAAAATAAGCAGAATAAGCATTTCTCCTTTTACTCATATCCGGGTGTTGGGTTCAATTATTATAACAGGCAGTTATAAGGGTCAATGACTATAACTCCTCCCTTCTAAGATTCTGGCATGTTTCATGGAGTGAAAAATGCCCTAGGACTTGCCTCCGGCCGCTCTTCTAATTTTACTTCTTCTCTCGGTTTATCTTCTTTGATGAGTGGATTGCTTCTCTTGATTTTTCTTTTTACGATATGGCTAACTACTATCCAAAGAACGCTAACTACTATTAAAATAAAAATTACTGTATTACTATAATTAATAGAAGTCTTTTGTAAATGTTTTAACACTATAGGCTGGATTTCACTTTGTTTATTAAGAAGTTTGTGAATTTTATCCAAGGGAACTGTCTCTAAGGAAATTTCTGGAACACTTTCTTCTTTTTCATTGTAGGAAACTCTCAATTCGGGAAGTAGTAATGGCTGGCCTCTTGAAATCAATTGTTGATTGATATACTGTTGTTTTTCTACCAGAAATTTACACTGATATGGAACAGATATCAAAAAATTTCCTTTTAGGGTGGAAAAGTCAGTACTTGTACATATTGTTTTAATTTTAGTTTGATTAACGAAAATGGCTATATAATGTGAATCATCAATTGGCTGGATTACGTTCTTCGAAATTTTGATAGGAATACTTTGGCAGTTTTTTGGATTTGACTGAAGCTGAAGTAACTGGAAAATGCAATCTTCTTCTTCGGCTCCTACAGACAAACTTCCATCGGGACAATAATAGTTTGGCTTTAGGTCTAGGCAGGGCATCGAGTGATATTGGTAATAATTTTCGTTCATGGTCAGAAAGGTGTTGCGAGGTATAATAGTTGTGTGGTTTGTTGTAGGGATGGAAAAAAGATGATAATATGAAAAGGTTTCAGGATAAACAATAGGAAAGTGAACAGCGAAAACGATTTTTGTATCAGAGTAGTACGCTTCAGTTTTTAAAATTTCATAATATCTATGCGTATCATTGCTTATATTTGGAAAAATTATTTCATTTCTAGAGTGATACTTTAATACTGTATCATTTATAGAATCCATTTCGTTTATATCTACTATACTAGTGTGTAAAACTCCTAATCTAGCAAAGGTTACAGCATTTTCTATTTGACTTAAGAGATGTAAAATAATATTAAAGTTAACATTTAATTGATCTAAAACATTTCGAGTTTGCATGTAATCGTTGAATTGAAATATGAATGTATTTAGTGAATTACGTATTGTCTGTATTCCAGAAAATATTGTTTCTTGATTACTCTTTATAAGTGATACTGTATTATTAAAATTTCCAATAATGTCAGTTGTAAGTGAAATTTGCTGATTAAGTTTTTGCACGATTTCTTTTTCATTATTTTGTAAATCAAATATTGCTTGATCATAGTACGATGCATCATCTGCATCAAGATTACCTGAGATACTTTTAATTACTGAGCCTAATCCGTTAATGAGACCTCTTTTTACTCTAGACGATGGCATTAGAGAGTGCAATTTTTGTTCAGCAGATCTTACTTGATAAAGAAGGGCACGATCAAAATAATCGAGCTCTTGAAAATAAGGGTGACTAAGCCCTGATTGAATCGCTAATGTTACGTTATTATATGCATTTTTTAAAGTTTCAATTTCTTTACCTATAGGAGATAAATCATAATAATGAAGAAAAGTATGAACACTTGCTTTTAATTTTGCTGCGCCTAGTTTATACGGAAGGATTCCAGGATTATTATTTAAATTAGTGATCAGGATCTCTTGACCCTTTACTAGTGGAAGGAATAGGACTGGAAGGACTAGTAGCGCCCTGTAACAATTTTTTTCTGATTAGCTTTTGGTCTTTTAAGATTTTGTTTATGTAAAAGTTTATTTTTATTTGTTTTTATTTTTATCCCCTTGTCAGAGAGGGTTGTTGTTTTATAAAATTTTGGGTTAAGTTTGTTCCTAGTTTGTGTTGTATTCTTTTTATATATGTCAATGCCAGGTTCGTATTGTAATGGGTCATGTGTTTCGTCCGGTTGGATGTCAATGTGAAATAAGTCAAAACAAGTATTTTCAAAGGGTGTAGTTTGTAATGGCTTAGATAAAGAAAAAATAATTTCTTCATTTGTATTGTTACGGATTTCTACCCAAGCTGTGCCATTATTTGCGTGTGAAAAAGTAGACGGAATTTCGCAGTTTTTTATTATTTGTTTAGAAATAAGAATGTCTCCTTCTATTTGGGAAACAGGCACTTTTGCCAAAATACAAGTGAAAGGATCAATTTTCCTCTTAAAAATGATGGGATTACTTTCTAGATAATAAATTGGTAAAATAGTTTCGGGAGTAATTAACTGTGAGTTTACAAAATCTAAATGTGCTTTTAATAGTTTTATATTATCAAGTCCTATAAGACCATCAAAAATCTCGTGAAAATTGAAAAGATGAAACTTAAAATTATCATTTTTGTTAAATTCAGAAAATATTGGAATAATTGAACAATTTTGATGACTTGATGTCTGAAATGCTGTTGAAACTGTAAAAGGTTCTCTGAAAATTTTATCTTTACAAAATTTTTCGGCAAGTTCAGGTTTCAGAAAAGATTTTGTTGCACCGGTATCTATTAGTAGTTTAATAGGGGGATTGGAGATTTGAATGTAGGGTAATTCTGTATTGTCTGTGAAAATATTAAGTTCTATTAAGTCATTTCGTTTGCAATTTGAGTTTTCCTGAAAATCTTCGTAATTGTCCTCATCTGCATATTCAAAATTGTCATCGTTATTTGTTTCCTCAAAATTTGAAGTATCATTTTCTATATCTACTTGTTCATAAGAAACTTCTGCGTTAAATAACTCTTCAGAATAGAAATTAGGTTTTTGATTGAAATTTTGGAAATTATTAGTATTTCGGAATTGAGGTGTGGTGTTTCTTGTTGAAACAGACATAGGAACGGGTTTAGGTTGAACGTTATTTGGATTTGGTTTCCAAACATTTGGAGGTTTACCAAAAACTTGGTAAAGGTAAAGGATTTGGTGGATTTGGGTTACGTTGCATTTGTATTGGTCCTCTGGGAAATTGAGATGAATAATTATTTGTCATTTGAGACGTAGTTGATTGAAATTGTTGGGGTGTTTGAAAATTCTGTTGGGGTGTTTGTTGAAAATTTTGTTGGTGTGTTTGTTGAAAATGTTGAGATTGGCGTGGGATATTGGGTTGGTTGGGATATTTCCGAATAGTATTATTAAAATTAACATTACCAACATTTTGATTTCTCTGATAGTATTTAATATTATCCTCCTCTCTAATAAACTGAATCGCTTGTTCTAGTGTATTTGGTCACGAATAATAGGCCCTAATGGTTCCTTTAAACCAGCTAAAAATGACTTAAGCGCTTGTTTAATGAAAAAATTTCTCTTTGATTCACGTTCTACATTTTCATAGTGTAAATCTATATAATTACAAATTGAATTAAGCAAACCTAAAATTTTTTCATGAAATACGTAAGGAGATTCACTATTACGCTGTCTTATATTAACTAAATCTTGATTCAAACAATTCTCGTCTCTATGATCACCAAAATTTAAAATTAAAGCATTTTTTATATCATTCCAAGTTTTAGCGCCAGTTATCGCTACTATTTCTTCGGCTTTACCTTCTAATTTATTCAATATACCATTAAGAAGTAAGGTATTTTGAAAATTACCGATATTTTCACTATCTAAATAGTGACGTAAAATTGATTCGGAAGCATTTATGAAACGATGTAATTTATTTATGTTCCCATCAAAATTTGGGATAATTGACAAATTTTTAATGTCTAAAACTGGTGGTGCCATTATAGTTAAATGTTTAAAATTATCAATAAAATCTAACTCTTCACAACTGTCGATTTCGCTAAAGGATTCGTCGTTAGAAGAGGAGTCTGACATAAAAAAAAATTCTTACCACATATGTGCTCTTTTTGTTGCAATAGACCTTTTCTATTATCTGTCCTTGGCTTCCTCGATGGATTCCTTGGGAACTGGAACTTGAAGTTGATTCTGGTTTTCGTCCAAAGAGTTGAAACTCACGGTTTATCTACGATAGATTTCCTGACGAAAATCCTACTGACTGCGCCACTTAAGTTTCTTTCTCAAAAAACTTTATTTTTAAAAACAACTTTTATTGTTCTAAATACAACACTAATTAAAAAACTGGTAAATTTTAATATAAGTTTAATGTTACGACAATGAATCAGACTGAATTAATTTAAATAAAAAACATATAAGCAAATATTGTGAATAGCAAAATAAGCAGAATAAGCATTTCTCCTTTTACTCATATCCGGGTGTTGGGTTCAATTATTATAACAGGCAGTTATAAGGGTCAATGACTATAACTCACGTGATTTTACGTGATTTTAGATAACCCCAAAGAAAAAAATCTAAAGGGCTAAGATCCGGAGAACGTGCAGGCCACTCTATGAATCCTCTACGTCCAATCCAACGATTTGGAAAATTCGCATCCAGAAAATCCCTAACCCGTCCATCATAGTGGGGATGTGCTCCATCTTGTTGAAACCAATCATTTTGTGGTAATTGCCCATTATGTTGAAGTGCAAGAATAATTTCGTTATTTAGTAGATCCAAATACTTGTCAACATTCAAGTTTCCGTCGATAAAAAATGGGCCTATAAGCCTATTTTCGACAATTCCCATCCAAACATTTAACTTCTGTGGATGCTGGGTATGTGCTCCATGAATCCAATGAGGATTCTCATTTGACCAATACCTTGAGTTACGGCGATTCACTGTTGCCTCATCGGAAAAAACTATGTTTTTTTATTGGTGAACCATTTTACCTATTTAAAGCACGCCTCAGCGTGTTTAAATCGAACTTTCAAACACGCGCGTTTTTTAAAGTTACCATGGCAACATCAACAACTCGAGAAACGAAGTCGAAATGACAATTTTTTTATTATTGATCTGACAGGAGTACTTTGTAACGTCAAAACCTTCATTCGAACAATATTTAACAATTTCAATTTTATAAATGAAAATGGAAAGTACAGTTGGTATTGTTTGAGATATTAATATTTCGATGTTTCAAATCTGAGAAAATTGTATTTAAATTAATGAATCTTAAAGAGAAAATGCAAATTAATTTATGTTTTTCTCATTTCCATGACAACGCAAGGTATACGTAGCATCACGAATTCAACCATTTCACATTATTAGTTTTTATTTCCATTTCTTGTTGTTGTATAGTAGTAATAGATACCAGTATTTATAATTTCAAAGTGCACCAATAAAAAAAATAGCATAAAGTATTCGTGGATAACTGGTCTCTAAAACACCTGCTCTATTTCGAGCACTTCGCCTTCGCCGTCGTGCTCGAAAAATCGCGCGTGTTTTGAAGACCTTAATATCCACTCATACTTTAATATACTATAGAAGCAAAATTTTCGTCGACACTACAGATGTCCATTAGACGTTCGCAAAATTCCAGCCGTTGGTCAAAATCATCGTCTGACAATAATTCTTTAACCAACTGTACCTTATACCAGTCTTATACGGATGATACTTTTCACTTTTTAATATCTTTTCTACAGAACGTCGACTGATACCATGGTTTAGTGCCACATTTGTGGTGGAAGTTTGAGGTGATTCTTCTAAATCGATTGCAATATTTTCTTCAGTTTCGTTCGTTGCAGTCCGCGGTCTTCCAGGTTTTAGCAAATTTTTTACCATCCCAGTTGTATTAAAACGTTGTAATGTTTTAGTTACTATTGAGCGTGATATAGGATTTCTCTCCGGATGCAAATTATTAAAAATATGACACACTTCTTCATGAGTTCTAGAACGATCACCACAACCGATCATCATTAAAATTTCAATACGCTCTTTTTCACTTAATTGAACTATTCTAAATTGTAAAATTTATTTCCGTCAATTAGAATTCGACACTTGGAGAACAAAAGACGTACTAAACAGAACTCCTTTATTTATTACTATATATACAAACAACATCAATTAGTTTGTCTATAGTAGTTTACCTAACTAGTACGGAAAGTGATACTTTTCCGCACGCTATTACAGATGGCCGAATGACGCTTTAGCGAGTTCAGCCAGCAATAGCGTGCGGAAAAGTCACTTTACGCATGTGTTGGTTACACTATTTTTTCTACTAGCATGCGGAAAAAACCCAAAATTTAACATAAAGAAACATTTCTTATTAAATACATATAAACAAACTAATTATTATTTGACATTCATTAATATACCAGGGCTATACCAGGGCCATTAATAAATGATTGGAAAATAATTTTTTTTTATCAAAAATTATAGCAGAATTATAATAAATTTATTAATTTTTCAGTAATTTGGCAAACTACAGTCATGCAAATATATATTTTAAATATTCAAATGTCAGTATACTCCCCAAAAACTTGACAAATTTACTTTTCCTACGATCACATAGGAAAGTGACATATATCGCACTGTACCTAGTTCTATGGAAAGTGGCCTTTATTCATACGCGTACGGAAAAAAACTTAAAAGCTGTCAAATGAATTTTTATTAAGATTGACCACTGGCAAGCTGTCAAATATATAATTTTTAATTAGATTTACCTATGTAATATCTAAATTTGAAGCGATCTATTTGAAAAGTGAAATTTTTGTCATTTTCTTGAATAAAAAAAATTTAGGGCGCGGTCGAGGATCGAACCCGCGTACTATTCGTCAGAAGTCCGATGTTGTACCAACTAAAATCCAAATCGCCTGTTATATTAGTAGGAAAATGTAATCATCTTGAAAGGTATTCATGATAAGTATATATGAAATAATAATTTCACTTCTAATTTCTATAATTATCCAACTAATTAATAATTGTAATAACCTACCTATATTATATAGTTAAACTACTTGAATTTTTGTCACTATTGATAGTTATTGTTAATTTTGAAATCAATTATGTCGACTTTAATTGTAACATTTTGTGTATTAATATGTTAGATGTTGATTACACATTATTTGGTGAAATTATCACGTGATCGTAGGAAAAATACTGTACATTACTCGTGCGAAAGTGATTTTTCACATTCGTCTGATTGTCGCACTCGGCTCATGCCTCGTGCTACAATATTTCCCACTTGTGTGAAAAATGTCACTTTCAGCACACGTTATGTAATATACTATTTCCGCACTTGTGCACGCTAGTAGAAAAAATAGTTTTTCTGCTCTAATGCAAAAAACTCAAAGGAGGTTGATTAATGTGCTATACTCCTCGTTTTTACAAATGTTTTCACACTTAACTCAGTATGTATTAAGTTAAAATAACAAGCTCTTTCAAAATCTGTGAAAAAATATAAGGTGTCCCATTTAAATTAAACAACTTGATGCCACTTCCGGTTAAACCGTAAGTATATTATTAACAAAAATATGTATACTTTGGCAAGTTTATCTGAAACCGTGAAAGGAATGCAGTAGAAAACATTAGACATTGCCACGTTTAACTATGAAAAAGCCGAAGTGCTAACGATGTACTTTAGTGATAATAATTATAAATGGGTCTTTTTATTATTAACAATATTAAAAATATGATTAAACGTTAATTTTATAATGTGCTTGTTTCCTCGGATTTATTCTATTAACATTATTTTTTCAATTTATGAATATTAAAAGATGAACACTTTTTCAAATTTGTTATGGGCTTCTTCAAGCTCTGGCAGCGTTGTACGAAAACCGTGATGACCACACCCTCCGAATTACATAATTGGTGATTTTTATCGACCAGCTGACTTCTTATTGACAAGCGCGTGCGTGGGTTCTTCCCTCTCACTTCGTCAATTGACTGATATTGATTTATCCAGTGGCGTTGCTATTGTCAGTGACCTTTGTAATTTCAGTTTTACTTGGTAAAATAGGTACCGTACGTCATTTGTAAGTTTGACAGATATGCGCCATGTTTTTCTCGCCTCTTACCGATGCGGCGTAGCTTCAGATAAACTTGATATTTCAATTTTATGATTAACGAAATACAACAATATTGAATTTTATACTTTTATACTAAAATTTATGAAAAAGTCAGCAAAAATGTTATAAAAGATGCTCAAAGTGACCACCCTCTACATTGATACAGGCTTGGAAACGGTCAAAAAATAGACCGACATTTCTAAGCATTTACATATCGAATGGTGTAGTAACAGGTACATTGTACACCTGCTCTTTAATAAAACCCCAGAGGGAAATAGCTATTTGTGTATTAAGAGCGGAAAGTGATACTTTGCCGCTTGAGGCAGAGAGTTGCCGAAAGCGGCAACGCACTTTCTGCTCGAATTGCACACAAGATTTTTTCTACGATCACCTTATTTTTAAACAAATAATTAAAAAAAACATGAAAAGTACATTTTATTAGAATGTGATGTTGAAAACATGTAACAATTATTGTTTTTCGTATTTACCTCTGGATTTAGTTGGCAGAAGATTAAGAGTAATATTTTTAGCAAAATCTGCTATATCTGGAGGTGTGCTTGAAAATTCACTGTCACTATCCATTTTTCAAATAGCTATTTATAACCAGACAACTTTTTTATAAACTAAAAATGAAATAATGACGTTTCATTAATTCCATAGTCTACTATTTTCACATTATAGTAGGCAGGTACTTAAATATGCAATCACTGTTGCATCTAGGTGTATAATGCATTGCCTACCTTCTGACTATTATATTTCTACTACGTAAACTTGTCCATATAAATCAATACTATGAAAATAGGAATCTGCAAAAACGATCAAGAAAATTGTCAATCTTAACAACGTTATATTTGTAATGAGTTGTAAATATTAATTTTTATCTTGAAATAAGAAATAAATCCTTCACTGTAGTATTGAAACAAAATAATATCAATGTATGAGGTTTAAATTATTTTATAATTTCAATAAAATTAAACATATAAAATATACACCTCCATCTATTTGTTGGTAGCGTAACATGCAGCGTTGTAAATCCAGTAACTTGTATAAATTGTAGATGTCAGTCAAATTATATAGGAATATTTATTAATTTCGTTCGAAATATCTTCAAATATTAATATTTCAACTAAAATATTCGGACTGCTCTACATTTTGTTTTAATATATCTATTATTTACTACCTTTCTTTAGTTTATTGTAAATGAAAACAGGCGAGCGGAAAAGTACGTTCTAGAGCGTAAATAATGTCAATTATGACAGATCGCGGAAAACATCAACTTTGCGGTTAGATTTGAAGGCGGAATTATAAACTTTACGTTCGCGTTCAGTTCGCAGTTGGCGTCGTTCGCGTCGTTTCCATTCTGCAGTTCAGTTCAGTTGGTAAATTTTTGCGTTTATAAACCTCACAACTTTCAGTTGGCCGCTAGGGATTTGATTGGTTGAAAATTATTTTGACAATTTTGATAGATCTCAGCTGAATTTATTTATATTTTGTTTTGTAAAAAATAAAGATGGATTAAAATATTTATTTGATTTCAAGTGTATTTGGGCTGCAACATATTCATTATATGCTGCTTTTAAGAAAAAAAACAGAAAAACATGAGTACATTAAACAGCTGACAATGACGTTTCTCACGTGGTGCAAAACTTTCGTTTTGATTGGTTTACCTGAACTGCCAACTGCGAACTTAGATCTTGGCCATCTCGAACGCGGACGCAACGTGACGGGTGTAATGGAAACTGCGAACTGAACGCGGACTGAGTTTATAAACGTAATTGTGTAATCCCTTTAGTTTAACTTCAACTGAACTGAACTGCCAACGACGAACTGAGCGCGAACGTAAAGTTTATAATTCCCACTTGAGTGTGCAAAAGTCTACTTTGGGTAGTGATCGTAGGAAAAATATGTTGCTTTATCCAACTCTGGTGATCCTGATGCCCAAAGAACTGGTCCTGCTCGTCCAATCCACCTTTCAGGGAACATATCATTCAATTGTCCCTAAATGAGCGCATTATGGTGAGCAGGAGCTCTGTCATGAAGATACCACATTTATTGAGGTGTGCGGAGGGGAATGTTCTCAAGCAGAACTGGTAAATGATTTTCCAAGAAATCTTAATAAACTCCATTAACCCTTCCTTTAAAGAAATAAGGTCGTATCCTCTAGTGACCGATTATGCCACCCCATACACATTTTTATAGACCACCGAATTAGACTGACAGGATTCGGTGCGGAATAGTAATGAGAATTGTGCCAATTTAGGTACAATTTTTATTAAACGTTGCCAAATAACACGGAGTCGAAAAAGTATCTTTGCACGTGTTTTTTGAATTCCCCATTCACAAAACTGTAACCTTTCAAAATCATAACCAGTTTACCTACTGTAATTGAATATGATAAAGATGCATAAGATTTGTTGACAGATTTCTTTGCATTGAGTTGTAACTGATTTCTTGTTCTCTTGAGATTGCACGAATGCTCTTATGGGGATTATCAGTAACTGCTAGTAAAATATTTATTGTAGCTTCTTCTGTAATGACAGTTTTAGTTCCTTTTGTCTGCTCTTACATCACCGATCCAGTGCAATTGAATCTTTCAAAAACAATTTTATTTGGTTGTCGGCGTTTTGGATAACGTTCGTTATAAATTCCCATTGTCAGCAGACAATTTTTTATGCTCTCACCTAAAATCCACATATCTATTGTTTATAAGGATTTCACTTACAGTATTGTATGCTCTCGTACAAATCATTCGTATACATCGGATTTCTCGAAGCGTACAAGTTCTGTTGAATCGTTGAATTCCCATTAGAAGATTTTTTGCGAAAACTATATTTAGAAGTAATCAAGCAGTTTATTTTGAAACAAATGAATGTACAACCGGGGGTAGACCCCCCGATAAACCACACACATCCATGTCGAATGATGATGAAAACTCTTTTGCTGGTTTTGAAAACAAAATCGGTATAAGTTTTAAAAACACAGAAAAAGTATAGTTTGGCAAGTTTATCTGAAGCTATGCGGCGTGCATATTTGTATACAACACCCAGGATCGCCAGTCGGCTTTCACCCGA
>CAJUYG010000380.1:82248-140116 GCA_910591675.1 Galerucella calmariensis | reverse complement strand
AAAAACGCTAGTCTATTTATCGGCCATAGTTCAGGTTTTTTAAATGAATTAATTATATTATTAATTGTGAATGCACGAAAATATGCCAGTTTACTCAATTCACCAATATTTCTAATGGTAATTGTTTTGCCCGGATGGGAAAGTAGCAATCATCATAAGCCACGGCCAAAGCAGATTTAAATGGGCCATACAGACCAATATCCAACGGTTGGAAACGATGCGTAGTGTGGGGTGGGAATGATACCTAAAAGGGTAATGCCCAACTCCCGGCACAATATGGGGTAGATTCAACCACTGGTTGAATATAACCCATTTTTTCTGGTTGAATCTACCCCACGCGTATTTAAACAAATTAAAAATTTATCGCTAAAAGTCTATATAGTTTGAGGTTAGAAATTCACTGTCAACTATTTCTACACCTATTAAACCCTAAATTGAAAATATTACATTAGAAAAAACATCAGCTAATTCCCATACAATACACAGAAAAAAATATTAAAAAAGCCAACCATAAGTGACCAGAATTACTGAATATTTTTTAACTTTTTTTGTTTGAACACGACACAACGGACATTTTGTACACAGCTGAGGTACGGTATGAAGTTGTAGATTTTGCTATATTTAAGCGCCAAATTCAAATAAATTATGAAATAAACCAACTGGTTGAATGTTCTCCGTGGTTGAATGATCCCCCCCTTTCCCCTACCAGAATTTATACCTAGTTTAAAAATGGTTGGTTCTACGATGCTTTTTTACACCGGTATAGCAATTCTTGGAGTAAGAATTGCTATACCGTTGTAAAAAAGCATCGTAAAACCAACTAGTTTTATTCTAGGTATAAATTCTGGTATAACTTAATTCCCAGAATAACTATACCTAGTATAAATCTCTCTTGTAAAACCGGCCCTTCGTCGGAGTTTATTAATAGCAATTGTATTATTTCTTTAAACCTACGCTAGTCTCAGAGTAACTAGTCTCTGACTAATCTAAGAGTAAGGGCGGAGTAAGATATTTTTATTAATAAGACAGTAATATTTTAAATATTTACTTATACACTCAACATACCCACACAAGCAACCCAGTAGACAATGAAAATTTAGACCACATGTTATCAAAACTTTTTTTGAAATATTTTACGAGTTATTAAACAAACTTGAGGAATATCTAACAATATAAATTTGTCAAAAGAGAACTTAGAACACCTATTTAGTAACCAATTAAAAAGAATTTTGTCATGTGAAACGTCAAATTCGCAGACATAAACAAATGTAAATTTTTGCAATGGGAGTGCCGATCGGCAGTATCCAATTTATTACAATCAAATCATATAAATATTGCGCTCTTGTCAGAAACATGGTTCAAAAGCAGTAGCTAAAAAAACATTCAAATACACCAAAAAACAACAGTAGGTACCTAGGCTGAATACTGTGAAAGTCTAAATTCCTTAACACCAATAAAGGAAGTATGGCAAAAAGTAAATTCATTTAATAACAGAAAACAGCAAAATAAATTACCAATAGATGATAAAAAGCAGAATGGATCCATGAATTTAACTGTAAAAGGTCACTCCCATGGGTTAAAGATAACAAAGAAGTCCAATGGTAACTACTTGTCGCAAAAAATTGTCAAACTTACTAAATGACATAAGCAATGTGAACTCGAAATAGCTTTAAAGCAAGCAAATAACTCTCCCGGCAAAGACAATATCACCTATTCGATGCTATATAATTTACCACCAGAACACAAAAAATCCCTCCTGAAAATCTATAACCTTATTTGGACAAAACAACATAGTTTTCCAATTAGCTGGAAAGAATATGTGGTATTGCCAATATTAAAGCCAGGAAAACCCCCACACCAATCAAACCCATACCGACCAATTTCTTTAGCTTCATGTATGTTTGAGACTTTTGAAAGACTCATCAAAAATAGGTTGGAACAGTGGCTAGAATCAGAAAATATTCTCCCAAAAAGCCAATATGGATTCCGGAAAGCTAGGTCCACCCTAGAAGCTTTGACAATGCTAGTCACCGACGTTCAGACAGGTTTCACAAATAAAGAAACAACAGTAGCAGCTTTCATGGATATTTCCGCAGCTTTCGACAATGTTAATCTTGACATACTAACCTACAAACTGGCTGACATTGGCGTCCCTACAGAACTAGCAACATTCTTGATCTCTCTGTATTTAGAAAGAGCTACATACATCAAAATAAACCAAGACTTAAATTCGCCCCAAACGCAATCTCAGATAGAACTTCCACAAGGGAGTATATTAAGCCCACTTCTTTACGTGTTATATACCCTAGATATTGATTTTATAGTAAGAAATAGAAATATTATCCAATTCGCATATATGATATACTGCTCTACTCTAGTTGTTTGTACTGTTTTAGAGTTTGAAAAAATAGACAAAGCTAAGTGTTATTGTCCTGCTTCGGAGGGAGGCTGTAAGCATGTTATTGCTTTTCTCATGTGGCTCCATCGAAGAAGGGAAGAACCGTCCCCTACGGAGACAGTGTTATCTTTATCATCAGCTTAGACCTTTAAAAAGTTTATAACTACCATGGTCTTTGGTAAGAAAAAAATCAATCGGTGATCAATGATAGTCTTTAAGAACACCTTGAAGAAACAAAAAAAGATAAATTACGAATAGTAGGCTTTTAGATATTACAATACTAAAAACGTACTTAAAATTCTTTAAAAACGAATTTCAAAAAATTGGAATTTTTTTAACTGCAGACTGCCCAATTATAGGAGCTTCTCCAGATGCTATTTATTATGAATGTGTAGTAGAAATTAAATCACCAATGTTGGAAAGAACAAGGAAAACTTATTTTAATGAAGCAGGTAATATTAGTTCCAAATGTTAAATCAGATTCAGATGCACATGCACCTCAATGGTAAAAAAGCGATATTTGTTAGAACTGATCCGGACTTTGAATCAAATAGAATAATTTTCTTAAAACATATAGTATACGCCAGTTTTGTTGATGATCTACTGAAAAATATTGCCTGTTTTTTGGAAAAAAGCAATATTTGATGAAATTTAATTTGTGAAGAACTGATCCATTATTTTATTGAATAATTTTGAACATTAATAAAACAGTATTATCTATATAATTTAGAAAATTAATACAAGCGAATGGTTTTCAATAAACCTCTCAATAAGGATTGACAACGTATTTTATAAGATAATTTATAACGATTCTGTACTTCTGATTGAAGAAAAATGAGATCTTAAAAATACACCAACAAAGTATGTTGACTTATAAGTGAATGCTTCGAGTCTTTCAATGCTTTTCTGCCACTGCTTCCGTTTTTTTTGCATCCTTATTAATAGAAATAAATGTTTTCTTAGATGTTTTAATCGTAGTATTTTTACATTCTGGAACCGCACAATAAAAATTATAGCTTTTTTTACTCTGGTTCTGGTCCATTGTGTCGAATAGTTTAAATTATTTATAAACGTTCTTATTTCACAAACATAACACTGTTTAGAGTTTGCTAAAATAGTCCAGTAAATGAAGGAGGAAAAAAAGGCAAAGTTAACATTGATGACGCCCTGTTTTCATCTTCCGGTTGGAAGTTGCATTTGGTACATCATTAAACATGAGACAAAGTTCTGCATGAAAACGCGTGCGAGAGCGGAGAAAATGGCCCCAAAAGACCAGGAAAATAAGTTTTCAGCCAATATCTCGTAAATATGGCAGTTAGAGATTTTCGGTTCAGATAAAAATTGAAGTTCAGGTCATTTTCTACAAAAATGGTCCTCATGACTTTTTTCGCTACATTAATATTTTCTGCAAAAAAATCGGGTTGAAATACCGGAAATTTTGAGACTTGTGAAATATGCAAGTTTTGTACAAAATTTGAGCTGGGGGGTGTTGGAAATCCATTATTTTCAATGTTTTGGATTGTGGAAACCAATTGTAGATGGCGACACCACATTTTACAGATTGGGAAAATCCTCGGTGCCATAAATGAGAAACCCTGTAACCAGACACTTTTGATGGATATTTATGTTTCCGATGGTCTTGTTTTCCTCGCAGATGAGGCCTCAAGATATACTTATTAGGAAAACGGGCTACAAGATTAATTCTAGCGAGATGGACCTCACCAGTGGACCTGAATCTAGCAACAATCAGCTTTGCACATGTGGCAAAAAACTGAAGTTCATTAGGCTTTTGGTAAGGAAAACTGAAAATACCTCAAGAGTGAAGAATATTTACCCATAGTACTCAGCAACAATTTTTTGCAGATTCTCCGCAAATATTTTTGCAACCAGACTGATTGAGGTTTTTGGAATAATGAGTAATAAACGTTCTCTATGTTTCATTTATTATAGAAAAATATATATTTTTTTTATTTATTTATTTATTTATCAACGGGAGAACCCAATATAATAATACAAGAATAATACATTATAGACTAAAATATTACATTCAACAACTTCTTCTGAGTCTACAGTTTCCTCTAATTCTACCTCTTGGGATAACATATTATCGCTGTCTTTATAATTCGAACACTGGCGTGACTCACACGAACCACAAATAGATGAGCAGACGACACGAGCGCTATGTAGAGCACACGCGCGGCGAACGACGGAGGAACGAAAGTAATAAATTATAAAATATACATTTAGATATACCTACTGGTTTTTCCCCGGGGTATCAAAGGTATGACTTATATACATCGATGGAAAGGTGGGAATTCCCCCATTACACTAGTTAAGGTGTTAAAATGCTAGAAATAAAGAGCAGGGAGAAAAAAACCACCAAAAAAGTGCGTTTTTTCCTTGAGCCCGCGTTTTCTAATTTTATTGAAAAATGGACGACTTCGTCAAAAAAAGTAATTGCACAATCGAAAGGTAGACATTCTTAGCTTTCAAATGATGTATCATAGAGACCAATCGGATCATGTATAAATTTTTAATTGATGGTTGTTCACAAAATTTCCCCGCGATCCAAAAACAGCAAAAATTTGGGATTCAATAAACAACGATTAAATGAAAAATATTAGGGTATACAAATTTCAGGGATGACAAAGGACCTTATGAGGATCCATAATCAAGAAAATTTTGAGTAAATTAGTGCAATACAAAAAAAATAGGAACAAATTCCTGGCGAGGTCAAAATTGCCCGGGAGCAGAAAGTTTGACCCGTGTTCCGATATGGCCAAAAGAGTCAAGCGTGACTCAATTCACAGGGTATGATAGCAGCAGAATTCCTCTTTCACATGAATTTTGAATCATGAGAAAATATGCATTTTTCACAAAGTTATTGAATAATTTGTCCCCCCGCTGATGTGTAAATACACGGACTGTGCTCTCCGGCATACAGCACAGAAGCTCATTATTCGAGGTGCGCTTGGTGCCGTTTTTCTCGAAACTGGTCAAATTTTCGAGAAAAATCATAGGGACCATTTTTGTAGAAAATTAACTGAACTTTAATTTTTATCTGAACCAAAAATCTCTAACTGCCATATTTTAGGAGATATTGACTGAAAACCTATTTTTCTGGTCTTTTGGGGCCATTTTCTCCGCCCTCGCACGCGTTTTCATGCAGAACTTTGTCTCATGTTTAATGAGGTACCTACCAAATGCAACTTCCAACCGGAAGATGAAAATAGGGCGTAATTAATGTTAACTTTTTTCCTTTATTTACTGGAATAAAATGTATAATAAATATAATAAGCATATAAGCAAGCAAAATACCTATGTTCACCGGGCCCTTGTACGTACAATAAAACTACATGAGGCGGCCAATAACGGCAACCTAAAATACAACTGGGCAAGTCAGTTAGTCCACATTTTAAATGCTTACTGTGATTCGAATGTAAATATTAATAATATTAATCAAACCATAAAAAATACTCTACTCAGTAATTACCTTAACAAAAACTTTGAAGAAGATGTAAATAGAGTATTACTCAGCACGCATCATCCATCATTTAAATATTTATTGCATGGTGATTTTAACGGTAAAAATTATTTACATACCACAATTCCTCTGCATGTTAAAAGACTAATAGCTCAACTCCGTACATCAAACTCCGAAAAGTTATATATCTATGTAAATAATAACTCGTATAGGATAGATATAAACATTATTTGCTCTATCTGTAACCACTTAGTACCCGAAACCCTCGAACATATACTGCTAGTCTGTCCGATGTATAAAAACCTACGAGATCATTTTATCCAACCTCGAGGACTCTCAGACGATTTAGACTCTATATTGTCATCTACAGATCATACAGTACTCAGTAATATATACAAATTTATAGGAGGAGCAATGAAGCTTCGGTCATTTATTATAAACGAATAACCTATTAATAGATTCAACACAACCATCCAACCCGTGGTAGGTATGTTTTGACTGTAGTAATTATGATTTAATTTACCTGTTTTCTTTCTTTTTTTTTTTTTACTATGTGTACCTAACTACGAATAGCCACTCACTGTTCATGTATTTACATTTACGTGTGAACAATAAACATTTCATTTCATTTAAAAATACCTAAGTAGGTTATAGTAGTTGTCATTCTCAACAAAAGTGAAAACAAGTATATATATATATATGCTTGGTTTCAAAACAAGCAAAGGATGCGGATGCGCCTTTCATGATGCTAGCACTTCCCCTACGTCTTTGAAGCGATTCCCAAAGGAAATATACACTTGAAAATTACGCTGTGCTGTACGCCCTGAGATATGCATCATCAACCGACATGAGAAATATACAATAGTAATTTTTAGGCAGTAAAAGCCTCTAGACAGGTTACAAACTATTCATGGCTCTTCCAATTTATCCCATGTGGAATTAGAAATTCTAAAAGAACATCAAAATATTATAAAAAGAAAACAAAAATACTCTAGTGGCCTGGATAAAGGGTCACTGAGGTATAAAATAACATGAAATTGCTGGCACATTAGCAAAATCGGCCATTGCTTCAGGGGAGCGAATAACAATAAAATCCGTACCACATACCGACCTTAGGTGTGAATATAGGAGTCTGCAACTCGAATGGCAAAGAAAGAGTTTATGAAAGTAACATTCATGGACTGAACTACAAAAGCTGCCAAGTCAAGATTCCATGTAAGAGATGATTCTATGGAATATACCACATAGATAATTTATTGTTACTATAAATACTTAGGATAAGATCAGGACATGCACATGTGCCGTACTTGGTGATTTAACCCATGTAATAATACTAGAATGCTCCGAATACCAAGCAAAGTTAAATACTTTTTACGAGGAATAATAGATCTTAAAGCTAAACTATAATACCTATATATGTAGACCAAATTGTACTCAACAACATTAATAATCACCTGAAAAGGTGCAAAATGAAATTTTAAAACCTGATATTAACATCAATACATTGTAAGCAATTTTGCGATTGAATATCTTGTAATTAAGTGCGTCGATGAAAAAATAAAAAAACAAAAGAAGGGGGTGGATATAAATAAATAGATGCAGCATACTCAACATAATAACACGGAGAACATATAACAGCAAATGTCCATTGATGTTCATGAACAAGAAAACTTAAACTTTAAACATACCTACTAACATAATTGTTTACCAGAAAACTTTGTTGATATAACTCGCCCACAAAAACAGATTACAAATTAATCTGGCTAATAATTGGCCTCTGCCAAAACCACCCAACTACCTAAAAAAAATTTCACATAGGAAATTTATTTATTCAATACATAAAATTTTGTTGATATTTTAAATTACTAAGGCTGCTGATGATTCTAATATCTAATTTAGAACTACATAATAAACCTGACCATTCTGCACATGTGATGGTACTGTTATCAACATTTTAAAACTTTTTTCTGAGTTAACACTTTCCTAACACATTAATTGTTTTGAATTAATTCTATTATCTGCTTATTAGTGGAATTAAAATTTTTAATCTCAAAATTGAAATATCACAAGAACTATTCAGTTTGGAGGTAATGCTTAATAGATTTTGAAGTATAGTAATGTAACTTCCATTTACCGATATAAAATAGCATCCATTTAAAAAGTTGTGGAGCCGATGTATACGAGTTTGGGCCCGCCCTTTCTACAGTTTCTTAGATATCGAGTCGGGTCTATTGAATTGTGGTACTAGACAACCATCACAAACATGGCTATGGAAGATTAATTTTAAATTGTGCAGTTTAAAGTATACAGAGCATTGAACTTGTTATGATTGTTAGGAACAAGTGGTCAGAACTTTTTAAATACACTGTATAACCTATAACAATCTTACATCATTGTGATAGCCAAGTCAAGCAGAATTCAAATTTCAAGTAAAATGTAGTTAATATTAGGAGTATTTGCATTTAAAAATATTTCAATGCCTAGCAAAAAAAAGCGAAATTTGGTATATTTTGATTATCTTTTTTGATATTTGTACATATTTTGTATCAAGTAATAAAATAATATTCAAATAACATGATAAAGTAAATTTTATAAAACCAAATTATTCACATGTTTTTATATGATATCATTAACTATTAACTTGTTTTTGAATTATGACTTGCAACTGCTTCCTGAGCTTTTGAAAAGTTTTTTTGACCACGTGAAGCCCTTGATCGTATTTCCTCTTCTACTGATTTATTTACTGTTTTACTAACAGCCTGTTTCAGTTTTTGGGAAACCTCTTGTTTTTTAGATTTACGTGGACAATCTGAAATATATTAAGTAGATTAAATTAATCTGTTATATATCCTATCTCGTAAATTATCTCCTTACTGAAATATTTTATATTAAAAATATGCTCTAGACACAGATTTAGGTACTATACATTAAATCAATGTTTTCAAAAATAGATAATAGTAGTATTACCTATAAGAACTTAAAAGTACATAAATATTCCAGAAAATTAGTCCTAAATAAAAGTACCTATGTAAAAATATTACTTCTGTATGTAGAATAGACTCAACGAACCATTTTCAAACTAATTTTATTAGGGAATTAATTGTACTGGGTGATGTACAATGATAATAGGTACATTATCTATTTTGGTGAAAATTTCTGATTCATTTTGTAGGAAAACTGAAGATTTCACGTTTTTTCGATTGAATACTTTGATAGCATGGTACTTACTAGCTCTTTTGGTTATCGCGGCTCCTTTTGGCTTCTTAACTTTATTATTTTTCGGCAATTTTGTTTTAACTTTCAGCTTTCCTTGTGCCATTATTTTTTAACAGTTTGAGAATAATTTTTTGTAAGTAAACGTAAGACTGAGGTTATTTTCTTTTCAACTTCTACTTTTAAGAATATTGTTTGGCCTTCATTCTAACAAACAAGCAGCTACACCAAATTATCTATCGATATACCTAATCCATGATAAGAAAGTAATTTAATTATTTTGGGATGATAAGTTGACTTTTATATGCGTTCAGACGAGATGCTGCCCCTCAACTTGGACAACGAGCGTTTTGCCATTTTTTACGCGAGCGTAAAGTAACTCTCCTCAAGAAACGTCAACTTTTCGTTGTAAATGGCAAGCGAAAAAACCTACTTTTCAATGTGATTGTAGAAAAAAATATTTTTAGTTTTTAAATATTGAGAGAAACGAATACAACTTATAAAGACGGAAAAGCTTTGTTACTAACACGAGTATTAAAAGAGCAATTAACAATCTCGTTAATGGCCCTCATTAATACACTTGTTGGTTAAATAACTATTCCCAAGCTGCAATAATTGATGCACTTTATTTCATTACCGAAAGCATAAATGAGAAACTGACTACGTGATCTACAGGATTGCAGCGAAAATTACCCACAGCATTTAGAAACAGCAATTCTAGTAATAGTTTGGAATGTAACTTTAGATCGCTCGTAAGAAGCTTCCACTAAAAGAGGGCGGCTCATCAAACCGGGCATAGAGCGGCAGGAAGCCTAAATCCGCCACTGTTCATACCTGTCTTCAGATTTTTGTGGTAATAAGGTTAATTATGAGGATATGTTGGCTTGTTCTCTAATATTAGATGGCTTATTTCTAAATTAAAAATCACTAGAAATCGCTCTCCATTTCTCAAAAAATCAATTAAGTTTGATAAACTCAACTGCACACTTGAAAAGCATTATTTAAAATCAGACGGAAATCTTGACCGTTGGAATACGGACTGTAGGAAGAGGTGCTGGTTTGGTGCTTGTTGGTTTAAAATGAAGGAAGATGTTGAAGTCTCAGTGTTGAATAAGTAGCATTTCGTTTGTTTTCTTAAATTTGCATTTATTCACAGTTCCGGTTCAGTTATTTTTTTGTAGACATTTACAACACGTACACTTATATGCACATGGTATCTGTATCTCAGCATGCCTCAATAATACAACAGGAGGCATGAGTACCACACCAACCAGAGCGATGGAGGAGATCCTTGGTCTCACTCCCCTTGACATACACATCAAGGAGGTTATTTTGATGACCGTGACACGCTTACGCTCTACCGGTATACAACCTGACGTAGGATCTGGTAGATTGAGACGTAACCTATGGCGTGAGGCACTCAATGAGGTCCCACTGCTGCAGGCAAATACGGACGCAATCTCACCACAATATGCCTTTCACATGCCTTACAAGGTAATCATTAAATATAACACACAAGACACATCAGAAGATTGCGCACTCCGCATCTTCACGGATGGTTCTAAAACCAATATGGGCTCAGGATGTGGAATTTACTCCAGATCTCTGAATCTAAACATCAAATGGGCGATGGGCTGTAATGTCAGCATTGCTCAAACAGAGCTCACTGCCATCTACATCGCCGCAAAAGAGATTACCAAAAGAAACACCACAGGTAATAAAATTCACATCCTTACTGATAGTAGACAAGCACTACTAGCCCTGAACAGACCACGTATCACATCAGGCCTAGTACTGGAGTGTACCTGTCCCTGATCGAAGCCTGTAGCAACAGGCTGGATCAAGGGTAACGATCGAAAGGTAACCACATTGCCAACTCACTAGCCAGGAAAGCAGCCTCCCAAAAACTCTTGGAACCTGGCACTTTCATTGGTCTGTCGGCGTCGGCTATGATTGACCTAATAAAGGAACACTCCCTTGATAAGTTTAAGGGTAGATGTGACGATGCAGAAGGTTGCAGGCTTGCCAAGGAACTGCTGCAGTATCTGGACAGCAAAGTAGCCAAAAAATACGTGACAATGAACAGACAGAACCTTCGGACAACCACGGGTATTCTGACCGGTCACTGCCACCTGCGAAAACACCTCTAGAGACTGGGTCTGTCTGACACTTCACTCTGTAGGGGATGTGAACAGGAAGATGAGACTGTCGAACACATCCTTTGTGAATGTCCGACACTCTCTCAATTTAGGTTTTCTGTATTCGGCGAGTACAGGCTAACACAAGCCAGCATGAGGGAGCTTACTTCCGGCGACATTATCGCCTACTTCAAACAAGTAGGCTGGATGACGAGCCAGAAGGAAGTCTGAACCTCAGAAGGATGCACAATGTGCCAATTGTGGCCTAAGTGCTGTGGGGGTCACCCACCCTTCAAATTATTACAGATACAGAGATGCACATGGTAATTTAAGAAACTCGGTAGATGACGTTAGCACCCGTAGTTATTTAATTGTTCAATTTTTTTTGACTTGCTTACACTGACGAACCGGTTTTAATTATAAGTTATACGGTAAATAGTTGTTTTTATAATATAATATACAAAACGGCACTTATATATCTTTTCACCTCGACAGCCATAGATCGACTCTGCCTTGGATATAATTATCGCCACCGCCTTCCCAAACCCCTAAATTGTCGGGAAAGTCCGTGATTGGCCTAATTAGCTTGGCAACATGCATTCTTTACCGCGAATATAAATCCTTTTGTAACGGCCGAATGAGTGGGGAAAGAGAGAGATGTGTGATTTTATTTGTTTGTTTTTTATTGCTGGCGACGAGCAGCTTTGTTTTAGCCGATATAATCAACTTTCCATCTTTTTCAGAAATGCTGCCGAGCTTGAGAACATTTTTGCCAGAAGGATAACCTGTTCATGGAGACATCAGTGATGTCCTTCTCAGGGAACGCGGTTAGTGGAGCATCTATAAGGACGTGTCCAGGATTGAGCGGGGCAAGATCGGCTGGATCGTTTGAGATTGGGTGAAGACGTGAAGAGGTCGAGAGTTCATGATGACTTCGATTTGGGTTAGTATGTTGGATAGTTGTTCAAAAGTAAGAACAGAGTTACCAACTATGCAAACCAGATGTACTTAGCGCTTTTGATTGCTGCTTCCCAGAGTCCTCCCCAATGGGGGGAACGAGTAGTTGACAGATAGTCAGTTACTTGACTCAAACCTCTGTCATTCTTGAACATTTTGTATACTTCATGGAGGGCATTGTTTGCACCTTGAAAATTCGTAGCGTTATCGCTATATATAATAGACGAACAACCGAGACGAGAGGTAAAACATTTTAGAGCTGCCAAGAAAGCTTCTGTGCTAAGATCTGAAACGAGTTCTAAATGAACCGCTTTCGTGGACATGCATATGAAAAGAGAGAGATAGCACTTCACAATGGGTGCTTTTCTTAGCTTTGAGGATTTTACGAGGAAAGGTCCGCCGAAATCAAAGCCTGTGGTCTGAAATGGGCGAGAGGATAAAAATCTGTCTGCTGGGAGGACTGCCATAATTTGGGTTGCGTGTTAGGCCTTGAACCGGTGACAAGTTAGACATTTGGCTATCCTGCGCTTGATTTCCATGAGACCGTCCAAAGGTCAGTATTTCATACGAGTGTTGGACAAGACAGTTTGAGGACCACTGTGTCCCAAACGAATATGTTCGTAAGAAAAAAGTAAGGAAGTGACTTTACATTTGCTAGGAAGTGGAATGGGGTGCCTTTGATAATATGGGACGGAGGAATGTGAGAGTATTCCGCCCACTCGGATTAAATTGTTGGAATCAATAAAGGGATTGAGAGATAGAATTTGTTTGTTCTTGATAGGTGAGTTTGTTTTTAGAGCTTTACGTTCTTTTGCCAGATATGATATTTGTGAGGGAATAAAAGTCAAGGACTTGTCAAGTTCTGAAATTGTTAGTCTTTCCGAAATTTTCTGTTTGGGAGATTTAGCATTGGTAATAAACCGAAACATGTAGGCTAGAGATCGAATTAACTTCGAAAAGGAGTTGAAACTTTCAAAAAGAGTAACCCAGACATCTTGGGATGAGATAATGGTGGGAAGTGCCACTTTCTTAGTTTCGGGGAGAGAGGATACGAAGGAAAACGAGTCAATTGAGTTGAAATCAGTGGCGAGGTCCAGCAAGAAGTTTGGACCGTGGAATCAAAATTGGTGCGGATCGGGTCGTAACATTCCTCGAGACAATAGATCAGCTGGATTTAAAGACTGACCAATGAGAGGGGTGTTCTTTTAGCCAGGACAATGCAATCTGAGAATCGGACCACATATTTATGGACTTAAAGTCAAATTGATTCTGAAGAATTTTCATGATACGATTAACAAGCGTAGAAAGCAGAGTCATTGCACAAAATTCTAATTTTGGAATAGTTAACTTGGTTTTTAGAGGAGCTACTCGTGATTTAGAAGACAATAGATTACATGAAACTGATTTGTCAGAATAGATAGATCGAATATATACATTTTCGCCATAAGCGACTTCGCTGGCGTCACAGAAACCGTGAAGTTCTACATGCATAGTTGCTTGTTTAGATAACAGTACATGACGGGGAATCTCCAAGTGTTTGAGTGAGAACAGAATTTGGCACATTTCTGGCCAATCTGTTTGGATTTTTGGATCGGTTATCAAGTCATCCAAACCAAGTTTTGGAGCCATAGTTGTTGCATAATAAGTTTTCCCTTTGCTAGTGAGGGTTCACTAATCCTAGGGGATCAAAACAGCTAGATATGGTTGATAGAACAATTCTTTTGGTAATATAATTTACCGGTAGCGATATTGGGACAGAAATTTGAAAGTTGTCGGTGGATGTGTTCCATTGAATCCCTGAAATTGTACATGGATTATTGTCAAGATTTAAATCTTTCAATTCAAAACTGGCATGTGAGTTCTCCAACTTTTTGTTAGAACGAAATTTGTGCAGGTAAAATCCATAAGGGTTTAGACAGTCCTGCAGCTCGTTCCGTAACTGAGTTAATTCTTCGACTGAATTGGCTCCAGCAAGAATATCGTCGACATATGTTTGGTTCAAGATTGCTTTGTTTGCAAGAGTGATATCAGGGTGGCGATACGCTATTTCATTTAGTACCCTACATGCGATATAGGGAGCGCTTGTTTTAGCCGAAACTCACTGAGGTTATTCAATATATGTTAGTTCATTTGGCGAATTTCTCCAGAGAATATTCTGGAGAAAGTAGTGATCAGGATTCATGACTATTTGCCGGTACATTTTTTTAATGTCCGCAGTGAGAACGTATGTGAAAAGGCGAAAACGACACAAGATGTCAAATAATTCAGGTGTTGTACCCTTGGACCTGTTAGAAGGATGTCGTTGAGTGATCGTTCCGTCTGACAAGAGAAGTCGAACACCACTCTGAGTTTGGAAGACACGCCCTGGTCTCTAATAACGCACAAATGAGGAACAAAGTACTTGTGCTCCTGTTTTCCATTGGTTAATGTTAAGGGGATTATTTTACCATGGCCTAATTCTAGATATTCATCTATGAATTTTTTATATTCAGTGAAGAGATTCGGATCTTTGTGAAGTTTTCGTTCAAGAGATAGAAATCTATGCTTTGCTATTTGGAAAGAGTCTCCAAGTGACGTGTAAGCCTTTTTTGTAATAAAAGGGAGATTAGTTTTAAATTTTCCGCTTGGAAGTCTCGTTGTAGTGGTTGTGAAAATTTCCCCTGTAATCTGTCCGCATCAGACATGACAGGAAGGTGTTCTACTTCCTCCTGTTCCCAAAACCTTTCCAATAAGTACTCATTAGATTCATTCTTATCGTTTGTTATACTTTCCAGTTGATGAGGGATGTTTGTTTCCATATAGTGTTTTGATGCAGATTTGTTGTCTTGCAATCCTTTATTGTGTGATAGAGATAAGTAGCACTGATACAAATCGTTGAGTGAAGGAAATACTTCGCTTTGAGCTGAGATATGAGATACTCGAGATAAGTTCTCCTGAGATGTGTTTCTAGATACGTGAGATAAATTGCCCTGAGATAAGTTTCTAGATACGTCAGATAAGTTTCTAGATACTACAGATAAGTTGGCTGGCATTTAATTAACAACTTATAGTATAGGAATAGAAAAAGGTATTTTTTGACTAATTTCTATAAGACATACCTTCTTCAATTTTCGTTTGTTGAACTGAGACTCTGTAAATTGTACTTTTGGAAACACCTGTCGCTGCTGCCACACGCTCTTTTATGCGGTAATGAGGTATTGTGACACCTTCAGCTTCCTTTTTCATAAAGGCTAACACATTAACTATTAACAGCCCGTTCGGATAATTTGCTCTTAAACTCCATGCTACAATCAAATAACACCAATTTAGGTATATCTACTTTTTGATACTACAATTATTTCCTCACCTTTACAGTTTTTAATTTTAACAGAGTTCTGAAAAGAACTTTTGCATGAAATGAGTGAAACTAAAATAATTAAAACATAATACGCAAATATGAACGTAAGATCACAACAAAATCAACTTTAAATAACGCGAGTAAATGAAACAATGCAACAGTGTAAAAATATCGAGCTGCCCACTACATAATGTCTACGGCACGATTGGCTTTGCTGGATCCCCACTTTCAAATTTGTTACAGCGCATCGTCACCTCATTTCACGAGATACCGGTTGGAGTGTACACTCAACATGTTTATGTTGTCTGTGGCTCCAACCGTTGGGTCTGGCTGGACACACTCTTAGCATTGTTTATTATTGAACAATACCAATAGATACTCTTGGATTTATCTTTCTTCCGTACTATTTCCTTAGTTCCCTTTGTGATATAAAATTATTTCATTTATTTAAAAACATTCACAATAATATATTTGAATTTGTGAAACCAGTCACCTTTTATTAAATTTAAATTAAAAATACCATAAATGTTTCAAATTATTTATTTAGCTGTATAATATATGGTAAATATATGAGTTTTACAACATAAAATCAGTTTATACATATTGAAATTAAATTACAAATCACTCAAATATGGCACATATGTGATAATGTTTTAACAGCGTTATTAGTGCATTGTTAGAAAAAAAATAACGTCTTTTAGAGACCTCTAACCAAAACTACTTAAATAATAAACAAAAAATATAAAACGTCAAAATTCTAATCATAGGTTACATAGCCAAAGGAAAAATTGTTTCTGATTCGGAAGACATTCATATCTATTTTTGAAAGGTAGATTGCCTATGAATATAATTTTGATTACAATAAAATATTCCAAAAGGTCGTCACTGACAGGTAGGCTATATTGTGCTGGAGGGCCAATATTCCATTTAGGTCGCGTTGTATCAAACACCTAAACTCGGTTTAATGATAACTGATGTTTAGACTGATGTAATTGTTGATAATAAATACATCATTATGACGCAATCTAAACATGAGTTAACTTGAAACCGAGTTTAAGTGGATACAAAATGCGCCCTTATTAGTTTTCATTGTTTACTGATAAACGAAGGATAACAGTTAAACTTTAGTTCTTAAGGTATCTAACATGCCATCATTTAGTAGTGTTGTTAAGTGGGGAGTGAGGATAGATAAGGAATGTTTTTTCCGGCCGTTTTGACGAGACGAGGTTCTGCAAAGTCTGTCTGACAAACCGCTGACTTTTGCGAAAGCACACAAGGTTCAACTCCAATTAATCGATTGGTTGCCCTCCAGCACAATATGACTGACCTTCGAAAGTCACGTGTTCTGGAATGGTCTATAGGAGTTGAAACAACAAAATAAAACCATAGTGTTTAGTATAACTATAGTTAAGCGCATTACTAAAAAGTTTTTACTTAAAATTAAGTATCCCAGTTTGCTTGATTCTATCTTAGTTTCGTGTCTATTGATTCGTAAAATTAGGTCTAGTTCTAGATGAAAACAGATATTGTTAGTACATAAAATACATGTTAAAAATAGAACAAATAAAGTACTTCAAGTGAATTTGTGTGTAATTCTAGTATTTAGGTACATCTGCAAGCATTATCTTATACTATATATATGTCTACTTTCACTGGTTTCAATGTAAACTAAAAAAAGACATTTCTTCTAGCCCGTTGATCTATTCTGGTTTGTCCTGCTGTGGATGGGATTAGTTAACGCAATTTTTATTTTTCATGTATATTATTCCAGTTAAAAAGTTAAAGATTATAGTATATGGGGTGTATTAATAATTGGTGTAACGTTATGGGTTCAACTGAAACAATTTCCTGTCTGTGTTTGATTATTCACTTGGCAATTCAATTTTTGAAACCTTGCCTAATATAAACTAAGTCGGCTTATTGGTCAAGTTGAAAATTTGAACTTTCGGCTTCAATTGGGAGCTGAGAAAAAAAACATGTTGGTATTTATACATGATTTTATTGGTACTGGAAAGAGTTATTCAAAATACCGGGTAGCCCAAACAAATGTATTGAAAACAGAAAGTGACTATTAATTAATTCAATCGTCCGTAAAACCGTAAAACTGGAAAAAGAAAATGAGTAGTTTGAAAAAATAGTACAAGAGTCCATTATTTGAATTTCAGTCTTACAACGACATAGGATTTAAAAACATTCAAATTGACAGGTGAATTATATGTAATTAAAGCCCGGATAGTTGAATATTTCGAAATATATAGGGTGAAATTCTTCATGTTAACATCATTCCCGGTTAACCCGGAAATCAGCCATTTTTACTTCAGATGCGAAAAAATTCAAAATTGGCCCCAATATAACTCACCCGAATCTATTGACCCATTTAAAAATTACAGAGGTGGCCTATTACTCATTTACACTATGTTCGGCAAATGCAATTTTTATAACAAGCTAAAACTGTTTTTTATTGCGAAACTGTATATAAAGGGAGAATAGGCAACTTCATTTCAAATGGATCAGCGCATGGTCATGTTGGTAGTTAAAAATAATTCCTCTGTAAAAGCATTTGTTAACCTCAACCTTTTTAAATCTTGCTTTGAGCTTCAACTTATTCATATATTTGTAAATTGATGCTCCAGCCATTCCGACAGGTGTATCAATAAAGCTCCAATCCACTCTTTTTGCGTTCTGTAGCCAGTGAACTAGTTTTTTAACAAGTTTAACATGTTGAGCTAAAAACAAAGTTGATTCGTTTTTACAGCCATTATGTAAAAGGTAATAAGAGATAAAATCAAAAAAGCTGACAATTAACAACTTTCGAGAAATACATTAATAAATTAGAGAGCAAAATGATAAGTGCTGAATTTCCCATTTCTGGGACTCCTCCAGAGCTGGCTGAGGTAGTGAATATTGCTTCATTAGAATTATTGCCAAATAAATCAAGAGAAAAGTACTAAAAGAAATCTTGACTTTTTCTTAAGGGGCATCTACCAAATTCGACCTTGCACAATTATGTTTTGTATATTTTTTTGTTTCCCTACGTCCTCACGTTTAAGTTCACATAACGAAAATTTTATTAGAAATATGAAAGCTCCGCAACATGTAGGTAGCCAAGCGGTCCAAGCGGATTTTGGTTCACGTACTACTATATAAGCTTCGTCAGTACTGAACTGGGAGACCGCCGAGACCGGCGAGCGTTGTATCAACAATGGAACGGCACGCGACTACCGAAGCAGAGAGACAATGTCACTCATAGAAGGATAGAAAAGCGAGAGATGGATTTTTATCCGATATTTTAGTGGTAGCAACCGAATTTCAATAAGGAATTGTACGGTCATAAGTAATTTGAGGATTCCGAGATTTTTATATAGTATTCATAAAGCTTCAAATTAGACTTCTTATCAATTAGTTTTTCCATTTAATCCATATTTAATTCTTTACAAGGGCTCAAACTTTGCTTAATATGTGTAATTACCTCATATGATTCGTATTTTTTTCAACAAAATTTGGTTAGCATTTCAAAGTTTTTATTCGATGAGAACTTTAAGTTCAACATTAATCTACATGATATATTCCCCTCAAAGAAATTTTGTCTGGAATGTCCGGAAAAAGGTTATTGTGTGAAATCCAATCCAACAACTTTTCATCAGCTTTTAAAATCCATCGGATATAAGTACAAGAGAATAAATTGGCGGGAAAATTCAACTGGAGAAAATCGTGTTGTTTCGGATAAAATTTCAGTTTTAAGGAAATTTATGGAATTGAAAAATGCAATGTGTGGTTTTTGTAAGTGTAACTTTTTATTGCACACTTTGAACAGTATCTAACAGAGAAGAATAGTGACTTAAATGAAAAGTGGGTGGTTAATCAACTATTTCTGGCTTCAGCCAACAGGTGAAAAAATATATATGTAGTAGTTAGTAAGCCACCAACCATTGGTATTGCTGGAATGGTATACCAACCACGAAAAAACAACTAAACCAACCTCTTCGACAAGAAATTTTATATTATAGACGACATTTTGGAAGAGCGCATGATTGTCAGTATAGATCTTTTTGAATTGGCCTGGGGGTTTTTAAGGTCTATTAGATTAAGAACGTAAGTTCTGTATTGTCCGATAAAAACCGAGTTAAGAACTTTATGTACAAACCTCTTTCCAAACGTACACCAGACATGTGAACCAATTTTTGTAGATTCACCGAAGTACTTGTACTAATACTGACTGGACAAAATACTGAAGATTTTGCATCACCTATTGCGAAATTTATCACCATAAACCTACAGAGATGTGGAAAGAAGTGGAATGGAGTATAAACATATATTACTTTGATGTATACCAGCTTTTTGTGACTTCCTTTTTTAAAATATAGCCCAAGTGAATGAAAATGTGCTTCGCAGATTGACCAGCCAGCAGTTCTCTAATAATGATACTTGATCGTAAGGGTAAGAGCACATGTAATAATTGACAAAAATAAAAATAAAGCTACACTTGAAATATTTATACTTGCATTTAAATAGGCAGCTTAAGCAAGATGAAACAGTAACAGTAACTTATCTACTAATAACATACACATGGTAAATATCACGACAAAGAACTCTTATAAAAATCATTTCTTTTTCATTACATACGTAATGTCCGTATAAAAATGTTCCCAAAAGTGTACACTTTTGATTTTTATACCTTAATTACAAATTAAATTTAATTTTGTTTAGGAACTTCTTAGAGGTTTACAAAAATATAACTGAAAATATGTTAAGAATGATATGGGTTTTCTTATTTTGTAAAAACAAGAGATCGCCCATATAAAAATAAAATTCCGCACGTATAGTGTAGTGTTGGGAAACTACCTTTTAAAGAAGTTCCTGTTGATATGACAAAGACAAAGCACATATATTATAATTATTTTATAAAAAGCATTTGTAACTATACTTAATTCACAAAATAAGAAAACAAAAAGTGAGATCAGTATGTTCTATAAACTTTGTGTAAAAAAATATATTAAAACTAATTTTTGGTAGTAGTATCACGAGATAAGATGAAAGAAACGTTATACTTGGAACAAGTTTTCACGGAAGGTTAAAGAGTAACCAGAACTACCCAATTAAAAATATATAAGTATTTAATTTTCGTTTTGTACTTATCGACAACACTGTATCTCACTTAGAGTTTGTATTTTTGAAAAAAATGATATACAGGGTGTGTCAACAAATGTGAAATATCCGAATATCAAATGATTATTTTAACAAAAATACTGTTATAATTTTTTTTCTCAATAGAGAATATGCACATAGTTCCAATTTAGAGTGCTGTGAACACCTTCATTCATTCATTTGATTGGGTTGTGCTCAATAGCCTAGTCACTTTAACTGAATGTTTGTACCATTACCCATGTTATTTACTTCTCTTCCAGAAGCTTCGTGAGGCTACTAGTTTGACTGGAGGTTGTAATGTTTGTATTATTTTCTTCCCAAAGTGCTTTCGCTTAAGTCCTTGTAAGATCTCGCAGAACCAGAGTGTGTGAGTAGGTGTTCCATCATAGAGATTACATTTCCTGCACATAGGTTCACTGACTTTGCCCTATTTGGTGCAGATATTTTCTCATAAACTTGAAATAAATATTGCACAAGAAATTGTCTAATCTAAAATGACCTTAAGAGTCTGAAAAATATAATTTTTGATACAACACAGTTGAAACAATCTTGACACACCCGTTTATATCTATACATAAATATTTATATGAAAAGTGATTTTATGTACATGTACAAATTTTATGTTACTAAAAAACCATCGAAAATTTTGTAACGGATATTTAGATATTGATTAGGTCATATCTTCGCTACATATTTCTCGTAAAAAGTTTTAAGCAAGCATTTACGGTGTTCCGTTACAATAATTTTTTTTATGCATAACAACAGCAGAAATAATTCACAACAGACAATTACAAAAACAGTTTTTTTGTCCATTACATCTGCTGACGGAAAGTAAATCAGTCTGTGTCCTTAATTTTATTTATATACAGGGTGTTTTCAAATGACACTTACAACGTTTGCATGTAGATACCTCTCGTAAAATTGGACAAAATGATATAGAGATTAAGGGGTCCAGCACATTTATTTTTCGAAATACAGGGTGTTAGAGTTTTGAAAAATTAAATGTTTCAACTCGATAACTTTAAAATGGATGAATAAATTGATTTGACATTTGTCATATTTTGATGGAAAAATATTTTTCAATTTTTGATCCAGTGTAAGTGTCATTTGAAAACACCCTGTATGTGCTTCAAATGTACATGAATCTGCAAAGCTATCATCTTATGTCTAACTATTATAGGCACTGATGATGGTTACATATTAAATATTTATTATACCGATAATATAAATAATAGAAAATTATTGCACTTATAATAAGCCAGCATAAATTTTCATAATTTTATTATTTGTGGGATAAATACTAGTTTTTACGCAGATTTTGTAATAAATAGATTGAATATAACTATTATAATTAGCCAATTTTCTGAAGATCCAAATTCAAAATGTCGAAATATAAATAAACCTTCGCATCCTCAAGTAAAATATCAAACATTAAAAAATTATAGCACTCCAAACCTTGAACAAACTCGTAAAGTTGTTTGTCTCCAAGAACCCCGTTCCAGGAACTACTGTGGCTATTACGCTATTAGTAGCCACCTAATAGCACAATCTGAACTTGTAGCAGCTGATGCTGCTCTCAGCCAGCAAATGAATTTACCAGTGACCAATTCACTCGCCGCTCAAGGGACATAGATACTTCGTTCCGTTTACTTCACGTGCCAGAGCCATTAGATATTCCTCCTGTCGATACTCCACCTATTACACCATGCTAAGCATTCATTAAGACGGCGAATATCAACAATAGAATAATTAATTTTCTGTATAGAGTATTTTTAAGAATCAGCTCTTATTTTACATCGGAATCCCATGGCCTACTGTACGACCCTTTCTAGCAATACGAAGAATACGTAACTATCCTTACGGAGAATCATAAACTTGTATATCAGTATTACTTTTAGTTATTTTTATTCAGTTGGCTTCAAAATAATGAATTTTCTGCAATAACCAAGATAATAATGTGATAAAAAAATCAAATTGTCATAAAGCAAAATGCTACATTTTAACATCAGTTAATACCCCCTGTTGGTAATATCCTAAAGGATATTTCAAATTATGGGTGTAGGTATATTTTCCAATTTGATTTGATTTGATTTGACCCGCAATGCACAAAAAAAATAATTGAAATCAAATTGGCAGTTCAAGTGATGAACAATTTTTCATCGAATTTGGTATAAAATAGAATTTGCCATTGGAAAAAAAGGTTATTTTTTTGAGTATGGGCATCAACTACTTACAATTATTAGCCCATCCACAGATGAATCTAGTTCCATTTTTTTTAAATATCTCTATGGAGGTTATTTGGTCTAAGAAAGGTAAGTACTATTTTAGCCATATTTATATTATTGAAACTTTTTTTCACATTTTCAGTTACGCATAGCTGCCGCCTGCTAATTGCATATTTGATGCAATCAATCGGAACATGCAGCACTATTAAAGGGGTTCTACAGGTGTTGCATAGTGGTTGCCTTTGTCCTCTCAGCATATAGCACGAAGTAAGTCTTGTAGTATGACCTATCCTCAGTCTTGTAATTATGGATAGTTTCTTCCGACTACAATCTCTAAATGTGTTTTCTACTTCGATTGATGATTTTATTTCTTCAAGTTGTCTTTGTTAATTCATCTATTCCCTTTTCCAATTTTATATTTTTTTTGTTTCAGGTGATTTTGTTGATCTTGGAATCTTACACTTCTTCACTATTTGCTGCCTACTTGCCTTGAATCCCCACGTGACTGGATATCTACATAAACGTTACTGTTTTACCTTGTTTTTGGAGCCTTGTTTTTTTTTTGGGCTTGGAGTTCTAGTATATTTTCATGCTACTTCACTTTTTTGTGTATGGAAAACTTCTGAAAAAACTACAAATAGAAGCGAAGACAATTTACTTTTAATTTGAACTACAACGTTTCCGAAAAAGTTTACTTTAACATTTAATAGTATATTATGCAACCATCATGTAATAACCATTGCATGAGAGTTACATACACTATTTTTTCTACGAAGAAATTTGATTTAAAAAAAATATATATAAAAAATGTACTACCTGGGACTCGAGCCCATAAAAACCTTATGCAGCGCCTTTACCCAGTGCGCCACGGGACCACATGGTTGAATCGATAGCATAAAGCGTATAAGTATGTTATGTATACAATATTAGTAATAAATTATTGTAAACAAAAATAATAAGTTTAAATATGTAAAATATGTATTTGCCTTAGTCATTAAGTATTTTCGGCCTGGTGCTCGACATAATAAGTGTTCATGGTACTTCAGAGCATGTCTAATGATCATAAAGGGTTAATCATATTCAAAAACAATGAGTTTAACTGCTAACAATTACAAAATCTGCGTTTTCTAAGATGAATACCTACTACAGTTGAACAACCTCTGAATAGTAACTACTGTGAACACAAAATGTGTTTATATTTTCTCTCAACTTATATCACCCTGATCAACCTTGTGAAAGTGGTGGAACTATTATTTCACAACTCTCAGTTTCCAGTATTCCATTAAAAAAGTAATGCATTTTAAACTGCAATAATACTTAATGTGTTTACCAAATAAAAAAAAATAATGGAGACCTTTCTTATTAAAATATAAAATATGTGTGTGAAGCATGAGATTCTATTTAATAGCAAAATATAGGGTAAGTCTAAAATAATGAGCATACTTTTGAAGGGACTTGTATCTAAAATTATCAGCCTAACTGTAAGACTCTTAATTAATTATTACACTAGGTATTATAATAACTGATTGACTTTATAACCAGCCTAAGCCTTCGAAATACTGGGTGCGCCAGGTAAACCATTGATTTTAAATGAAGAACTGAAGGTGCCTGAAAAGTTTAATTTGATATGGTGGGGTTTAAAAGGCGAACTATTCAATGCAAATATTATATTTTTCCACTTCCAGATATACCTAACTTTTTCAATGGTCCCTATGTATATTTATAAAGTTTAAAACAATTTTTGTAGTTTTTTTTATATACATTTTTATTCGTTCTTGAGATGAAATTTTTTTCATGTGAAAACTACACTTTGTGTATTCAATATGAATCTACTCATGTAATTTGGATAAAAGAATAAATTTGCTAAATAGTATGTACCACATGTATGTACCTATGTATATTGGGGCGACATTCACCGAGACCTAAAAGATCTATTACGTTCTCTTACTTCTACTTAGTTTTTTCTTTTTCTCAACTGAGCTTTATTACTATAATTTGGTGGTAAGAATATTTATTTATCAATTGATAACTGAGCCGATCAACATCAAAAAACAATTTCTCACTAAAATGACAATATCTTCATTTTTAAAATTCATAGTACGATTAAGAAGAAATGTCAATATAATTTATTGGATTTTAATTAATTTGCTTTCACAAACTACTGTCAAATGCAAAAAGAATCCAAATTTATTAAATGTTGTAGTAGTTAAAAGAATTGTATACGAACAGGATAGATAGCCTAACACATATTCAGACTACTACAAAATATACCATTTGGAATTAGATGTTTATAAAGAAAACTATAATATTATAGAACAAAATAAATTTTATTGTGGTTTGGGTAAAGGAACACTTCGAAATAAAAGGAAATGAAATAGCTGACACCTTGGCTATGTCTCAGGGATATCGATAAAAGAAGATTAGTGCCATATACTGAATATATTAAGAAATAATTTGCTACACTAATGGCAAAGTTCTTATGAAAATAGTATACAAGGTCAGAACTATAAAATTTTCCAAGATAAGCTTCCAACTACAAGATGGTTCCAGGGAATAATAAATAGAGAAATGACCCCAATATATAAACATAATATAGGAATCGCTGAAAACCCTATATGTGTATGTGAAGAATATGGTGATTTTCCCCTCGTTTTACCCACGTAATTATAGAATGTTTTCTGTTACAAGGTAATCTAGATATTTTTTTTTGAGATTCTAGTAGATCTCAAGTTGCATTTCCTTATAAATCTTAACAAATTGTATTCAGTAAAGACACCAATATTTTAGATTGTTTATACATAGATGTAAGATGAAATTGTAAAATGTACCACTAGCCCCATCTTGTAAGCACTTTTGCGAAACAAAACTATCAAAACGTGCATTGAGGAATAAAAATAAATGAACAATTCTTACAATAATTGATACCTATACACATAAAAAATAGGTACAGAGTAAAAAAATTTTAAATTATAAAAATTAAATAACCTTGAACAGGTTATTAAATTATTAAAAAGGGATCTGGCTAATTGGTTTTTGCCAAAGCCAACCAACTAGACAAAAAACACGATAGAGCCTCGGGATAATAAAAATCTATTCTCTGCTGCGCTATATAATAATATTATTGTTAAACATCCAAGAATTTCATGAATTGCAAAGTAGATGATATAACCATTTTATTCACCCTTCCTCTTCTTGAAATAATTAATTTTACCTTCCACTTCTGAAAAGAGTGATGACTGATGAGCATTATAACCCACATTAATTTTTATTTAGAGGAAATAATCATTGCAATCACCTTTCCCCCTCAAGAACGATATCCCATTAGAAAAAAAAACAAGGCTATATGTAAATTCTGGTATAAAATGGTAATATTCTCATTAATAGTTTACCCCTACATACGAATTTTCAAACATCTTCATTTCTCGAGATCTTTCTAATTAACAACAGTTGATCTGCTACATCCTGTATACATAAACAGGGAACATTAAAAAATGTACTATTTCAATATCTCATCCGTGCAATAATTTAAATATTTCCAAGAAATTTTTAAGTTTAAGCTTTGCCTCTAAAACATAATATTACTAGATGAAAGCTTAATGCTTAATATTACAAATAAATTGCTCATTATTTTGGAGTAGAAGGAAATGGATCACATCCATTTATAAAACGCACACAACCAATGTTTCCTGCATTTATATTTTTTTCTCTATTCCCAAAATCTCTAGAATTTTTAGTGACAACCTCTCATTTTTTGTACATAGTTAAAAAATTGTATTATAAACTCGATAAGAACTGTTTAAAACAAAATTTAAATTATTTTTTATAATATACAAGATGTGTATGACATAACTAGACTAGATTATGATCTGAAAAGTATTTAAAGCACATGGAAAGTTGAAAAGGTAAAAAAATTTCCGAAACAAATAGGTACAAGAAAATTCCTCAATGAAACGTATTTTAAAAGTTATTTTAGGTATATATTTACAGTTTTGAAACATCAAATTTTTTCTAGGATTTTCCTAGGTAACTAACAAAGTAAATATTCTTAAATTTGTTTCTCTTTTAACTACAATATTTTTATTTAACATTAAATAAACCATTAATATGCCTTTTCAATTGATGTTTGAATCTCAAAACAAACATGTTTATTGGGAAGCTTACTTTTCATCTTGTGCATGTGTTGTATAAATAACTATTAATTAGATCCAGATATCTATCTTGAAACTTGAAGAAAATGAAAAGAAAATACCTATTCATTTTTAAATAAAAATAAACAACATTTAGAACCTAATCATAAGCAGCATGAACAATGGAAAACGTTATAAGTATGTATATAGAAAGACCCTTTCAGCCATTTACTTCACATAGTCCATTGAAATGTTACATTTTTTAGGCCTTACCTTGCGTTTTTTAGAGGACGCAATTTTATTTTTTTGATGTCTAGGGGGGTCAGTGTGAAGCTAAAAACAAGTTTGTGGGGTCGCAACCCTTGTCCCACGGCCGCCATCTTGAAAATAGGGGTTGAAATGGTTTTTACGATATATCTCTTAAACTATTTATTTGATAAATATTTTTTTGTTGCAAATTAAATTCTCTACAACTTTGGTACAGTAACTTTTTGTCGTAGAACTAAGTATAAATAAAAAAGTTATAAGCGAAAATCTTCAGAAATTCGAGAAAAAAATTTATATTTTTCGATGTAACTTTTTTTTAAATCATTTTATGAAAAAATGATATCTGACCATTTTTGTAGATCGTTTTTTGAGGAACAACTTTTATTCGCATCATTTTTTCATTAAGTCAATAGCTAAGGTTTTACAGCGCTCCGAAGTGAGTACTATTTTTAAGTACTCTTAACTATACCTATATTATACGTGTGTACTAATAATATGTCATCAGTTATTGTTTTTTTTTTATTTTTATTTTGTTATTATAATTTTTCCAAGTGGAACGGCTTTGTTTCTCAACAAGAGTGTTGACCCTGCTTTGCTCACTGTAATTGGTGAACGTTTTTTATCTCTTTATACGGTGGTAATAAAGATGATAATTCTCTTGACAGCCTAAGATACAAACAATTCGCCAAGGCAGTGACAAAAAGTACATTCAACTTATCTTCACTTCCTCCAACACAAGACACAGCTCGCTTTCATACTTTCCGAGTCTACCATCAGGTCCAGTCGTGGCTTGGTAATTATAATGATCTTGAAGACTGGGGCTGGAAAAAATGTGGAAAATTATTGATGCCAGTACAGAACTCTAACCCTCCAGCACCCCCTGAGCTTCTAAAATTGATCTTTTGCAAATGCAAAGGAAACTGTGGAGCGATGTGTGGATGTCGAAAAGCAGGACTGAAATGTTCTGCAGTGTGCTTCCATTGTTTTGGAGGGACTTGCAGCAACGTAATGGAACTCTCAGAATTAATAAATGAAAATGACTTTGATAAACCGCCAACATTAACACCCCTTCCTTCTCCATTTCTCCCACTGGTATTTAATTCAGAAAGCCGATCAGATGCTGAGCCGCAGCCTGGTCCATCGAAACGACTGAGGACGGAGTAGTTCTAATTTAGAAAATCACCATGGATTATGCCTATTGGGATACCACGTAAAAAAAACGCGCCTCTAGACTCTACCTCGTGGGTGGTGGGGAAAAGAGTCAATAGGTAATGAATTATTAATAATATTGCAAAATTTGTAATTAAAAAAGTTATAATAACAAAATAAAAAAGATAAAAAAAAATAAAAATAAAATAAAAAAAACAATAACTGATGACATAATATTATTATTAGTACACACGTAGGTATAATATAGGTATAGTTAAGTTCGGAGCGATGTAAAACCTTAGCTATTGACTTAATGAAAAAATGATGCGGATAAAAGTTGTTCCTCAAAAAACGATCTACAAAAATGGTGAAATATCATTTTTTCGTAAAATGATTAAAAAAAAGTTACATCGAAAAATATAAATTTTTTTCTCGGATTTCTGAAGATTTTCGCTTAAAACTTTTTTATTTACAGTTCTACGACAAAAAGTTGTAGAGAATTTAATTTGCAACAAAAAATGTCAACAAATTTTTTTTATCAAATAAATAGTTTAAGAGATATATCGTAATAACCATTTCAACCCCTATTTTCAAGATAGCGGCCGTGGGACAAGGGTGGCGACCCCACAAACTTGGTTTTAGCTTTACACTGACCCCCCCTACACATCAAAAAAATAAAATTGCGTCCTCTAAAAAACGCAACCCCAAATGTAACTTTTCAATGGACTAACACCAAATTGGAATTTCCTTAAACACTAGAGATTTTGAAAACAACTCTTGAGAAATATTGTAAATAAATCACATTTTTCAAAAAAAACTGAAGAACCGACGGTAGTTTCTTAGTCTTTAGTGACAATAGAATTGACATAAAAATGTACCGGGTGGGAAAATAATCGGGATCGGAGTGTAGTAGGTACAACAAACAAAACAACGGTGTCCTTGAAGAAAGATCTGGAAATTATTTACAGACTTTTAGGTACACTTACCTTCTTCTTCTTTTCTCCTTCATTTTTGGAGACACTTTATCTTATGAAATTATGTTGTCAAAATTTGTATAGTGGACGTGATATTTTTAATGCAGCTATCTAATCGTATATCCCCTTTAAGTTATATTGCGGACTATGACGGTACCGTATCGAATTACAGCCGAAAAAAAAGCCGACAACTTTGAGTTCGCACAATATCTCTATTACGTCATGTATACCTAACTTCAATTATTTATACTAGTGACATAATAATCTAAAATAATGATTTTGAAAATTCCGAAAAAACCATTTTTTAATTAGAGGACAGAAAAAACTATAACATTTACTTTGATTAAATACTGTGCAAAATAATTTGTTCTCTTGGAATTAACAATCTGCTAATCATTAACAAGAATCTATTTTTAGTTGAACACTCTATTGAGAAATTTTGTAATATTTTGCTATTTAGATGTTTCGAATTCTCGCGGTGGGCCTGCAAATCTTTAAATAATTTACAGGATTTTCTTGATGAACATTTTGCTATAATTTTTTTTCCAAAGCGATACTACAATCCGATCCTAAGATATGGCCGACGACATCAACAATTGTTTAGGAAGAGGAATTTTATTTTTGCTTAGCTTATTGCGCGGTTACAACGAATTCAGAGGACACGGAGGATATTATGTTAATTGGTCGTGATACACAAATAACGTAAACGAAGAAATATATTGTGTTGTCCTATCAGGAAGGTATTCTGTATTCTCATTGGTAATGACTGGTTAATCTTTTTGACAGTACAAAAGAAATTCGATTTTAATTACATTTCTTTGGGATACTGTGATACAAAGAAAGACTACATTATAAACCCTGAAGCTCAAGTGTCACCTCAGGTCTTACATCCTCGGAAAAAACGAATATGCACAAATGTCGCAAAAAACTCCTCCAGCAAATAGGGTGCTCCCCAAGCCTAGATTATTCTGAAAGCGTATAACAGTAATAAAATTGATTTTTTTAATTAGAAGCAAATGCAGAATTGAAATTATCAACACAAAATTTTAATCAGTCCACAAAAAGCAGAATATTTCCTCCAAGATAATTGTGCATTGTTGGTATTTACATATACGAGAAGACTAGCGGGCCCGACAGACGTTGTCCTGTCAATATCATTTTGGGAATATATTTCTTAAACATATGATTTTCCTCAACTTTCTCCTAATTTTACGACCAAGTAATTTTTTTAATTGGCCGAACTAAAAAACCTTCATATTCAAAATAACTCCGAGATCCAATCCGTTAAGGAGGAAGGAGTAATTGTGAGTCATTATCGAATCCACTTGAAAACACACAAAAAATTTTATCAAAATGGGACTTGCCAAATATTTTTTGGTTAAAGTGAAATGTAAAAAAAGTATAAATATCAGTTCTTCCGTTTTCTTCGTCAATTCTGGAACTGGTAATTCTAACGTTCTTTTCTTTTAGATATGATTTTAAAAAATCTTGTACTTGACTAGAAAAAAATGTATATCATCATCTATCTTTAAATTCTTACTACAGCAACCAATAATTCAAAATGTAATATTACTATCAAAAAAACTATTGTATATAATAATTGAGATTTTCTCAAAAATATCACTAAATAAAAATCACATATAGTTTAAATAATTCACAAAAATAAAAAGATAAATATATGCGACAACTGTTGAAATAGAAATATTTTCTGTTCTAAATTATTTATCTAAAGGTTTCCACTGGCAGTCGCCATGATAAACAATTGTTGCATAAACTATCTTCTGTTAATAAAAACCGGTAAAGCCATAAACAATATTTGCAATAAAATGTTATATCAGTCTCTATATAAAGCATTTCGATCTCCAAGCCAGCTGTCAGTTATGATTCAAAACAACAAATATTCTAGACGTTTGTGGAAAAATAGATTGAAAACACCTATTTGGTGTCATACAGACTCTCAGGCATATATTTTAAAGGAAAACGCAAATAATAGTTCATTGTGGAAACAAGTTACTGCACTAGATCATCAGTGCCAGATAGATACTTGCCTACCATTGTATCCAAACTAGATTAGAGATAATGGTACAAGTACAACTACAACGTTGCAACAATCAAATTAATTTTTCAATTTCTAATAAATAGAACAATTATCAAATAAAATGACACAATAGAAATATGACATTTATTACTCTACTGGTTAAGCAAATTATAAAAGTATGGATTGTGAAGTAGTTGTTTCCACAAATATTTGTTGATAGTTTTCAAAAAAATGTATATTTCATTCACAATGAAGGTGCTTTAGAATATACATTGTTTTGCTAATGTTCAGTTAACTAAACAAAAATCAAAGAATATTTCATTTCTGACGAATGGCCTGATACATGTATACATTATACTAAAAATTAATAGTTATGCACCACAGTGTTATTATTAAGTCGTATAGGTGTTTCACTGTTGGAATTTTCATCTGGGAGTTGATCTGTATTAGCGTTAGGATCAAACCCGGGATTTAGAATAATATTTGGAACTAGTTCTATTATTTCATGTTCATCCACAACTATGAAAATAAAATAATATTATATACAAAAAATATGCCAATGCATGTTCGAGTAGAGCGGTTTTACAGTCAAAATGTTAAAAAATTATATACTGTATAAAGAGTGGAAATTACAGAAGAAAATATAAACCAACCAAATGCATACAAAGTGAGTTTCAAGTATGAAAAGCCTCCATTCGATTTTTTTATTCAAAAGATTACTGATAAGTTTTTAGCATGTGCTTTGTTTCAAATATAAATGTCGAAGAGGTTAATAAAAGGATTAAACATATATTATGGTAAATTGACGTTACCTAGTCTGGAATTATATTGGTATATTTTGCCACAATTTTATTAAAGGGAACGGTAACTGACAGTTTTGCTTTTGTAGTTATATTGATTCACATTACGAATTTCGTTTTGTTTCTGAACTTAATTGGAAGTAAATGGAGCCAGGATTTTCCAAAGCTTAACAAAAACAGATAATAATCCAAATAATAACAATAACACAGATAATTCCGATGGGGCTTTTGCAATGTTTGCAACTTTCACTACAGATACGTCACAAACCTGAAGATGAATTTAGGTACTTTTTGATTATATGTTTTATAAACAAATAGCCAGTTACAAAAAGGCCATTCGAATTTGGAGTTTGGAACTGTCAAAGTATATAATGTATAATAAAGGTTTTCCAAGTGAGATCATCCCGCGCCATGTTGTCAGCTGACCACGGACAACCTTCAGAAAGATGGATGGAAATAATAAATATTAATCGAGAACAAAAATCAATTGGTATTGGTAAATATTGGTATTTAAGCCATTGTTAAGAGTGTCATCGTGTTGTGTTATTCGTTAGAAGGTTGTCCGGTGACAGAAACGCGTCACAATGACGTACTTGGAAAAGGTTAATAAGTATGAGTGTTTTGTTTGCTTATGTTTAAAATTTATGAAAGTTTGACGTTTCAGTATTATAAAAAAAGCATTTTTTCAATATTTCAAGTTTACTTATTTTTTCTTCACAATTTTTCAAGTTGAATGATTTCAATTTCATATAAATCTTGTTTTGTATCATATTGCAGGAGCGCAACGGTTACAACGCCTCCTAAAAAGTTTGTAGTTGTTCCTGCAGTAAAAGTAATCGAAAATTATGGTTTGAGGCTGCTAGAAGTAAACATAAACAGACTACAAATAGAGGGTTGTCTGTGCTACTACTAGTTACTATTGTTGTAAAGATCATTTTGAAAGTAATTGTAGGTATGTGTGCCTGTACTAACCCAGCCAGTCATTCACTATACAGGTAATACAACATAAGCATAACCTATACTTATCACGATTTTGAAAAAGAAGACAAAAAATTGTGGTCCTATGTACCCTAATGTAGCTAACTTCTCTTTTAGGGTATGTACGTCACAGCATTAATGGCGAACGATTTAAATTTTCCAAAAGTTGAATCATCATTGATAAACCATGATATTTTTGTTCAACACTTCATTGTCAAAACCAGCTTTAATGTTAACTGTCAAAAACAAGGGAAGTCACTTTGTAGAGTTCTGTTAAAGCTCCAGTTTGCAGTAATTTTCAAGGTCGTAGGCTATTTGACGACACTAAGGAGGTAGAGTGGCGCTTTGTTAAAAAAGTGCGCTTGCTATTTCCACTTTTGATAATTTATAAATAAAAGTGATTCACTGTCGATCTCGGAAACAGCTTACATGATTTTTGTAAATTTTGGAGGGTTTGTTAATACGGCCGATCTTATGGTAGTATTTACATTGTTCTTCCTGTATATTTTTAGGTATGGAGTTTAGCTAAATTTACGTAATATCCACCAAAGTTAAAGTAATACATTAAGATGATTATGATTGGATAAGCTCGTTTAATTTGAATATTATTTTTTGATAATTTAGCTAGATTTAATGTCAGTACTTGAGTAAAAAATTTTAATAAAACTGTTGTAGTCATTGATCTATCCAAATCATTGGGCACAAAAAAAACCTTCAACAACTGAAGATACATATTTAGATATCTGTGTGGTGTTAAGAGAATATCCACATTTGGAGTGCTAAACAAAAAGGAAACAAAGTAAATGCGGTTACAGTAGAAGCTTAAAATATTGTCCATTTACTTCAATACAATTCATGCGATCTTTAAAACGTTGTAATATGGTCATGGTAGGGGCACCTGCGGCTGTTCACTTATGGTTTCTGAGATGATTGAGGCGTTTCATACTTAAGACTTACACTGTAGATGAAAATAATAATAATACATTTTTTGATGTTGAAAATAATATTTCTTATTCCTAATATAGAAACAGTTTCGACTTACCTCCTGGTACTTTACATTCTTGATATAATAAAAAACAAGTACCTAAACCTAATAAAACAAGAGTTCCCATAACTATTCCAACAGCAATTGCCCAAACTGTCGTATCAAACTTATCAGCGCTGTCAAAAAAATGTCTGGCTAATTCTAAAATGAAAGTTTATATATTAATAATAGTTTGAGATAATTTTATTGGAAGAAGAAACTTTTCTTATTGGATCGAATAATCTGTAGTAAATGTGACTAGTACTACATATTATGATAGAAATCACAAGCTGCCCCAAATTTAACATTAGAAGAACCAAACACAAGATTTCTGCATAATTAGATCAAGCACTTGGACTAAGATGCACTTACAATAGCATTTTAGTGGTATTTACTGAAACTAATATTGTTAAAAAAATTTAAACTGTGGCGTTTGACAGGTCCACTAAAAGTAAAAAATATGTAAAACCAATGATAACATTGAAAAAAATTGTTGTCCAACAATTTATAACTTTTGATTAACGATAATTCACCTGCGCACACAAAATCACCGACCACCGTATCCAACAGGCTTACCCCCTGCGACATTTTTCTGCTCTCAAAAACTGAAACGACCCATGAGATTCAACGATTGAAGGGATAAATAACGCATCGATGAGCTCAATGCAATACCAAAAACTGCATATAAAAAGAACTTTAGAATCCATAGATTAGGCTTTTACTTGATGAAGATCCATTCTAAACGATGAAATAAAACAATTTAATTTGTCACGGAAATACATTGACCTTAGTTCAAATGTAATGAAGATTTAAACAAATAAATTGTGGTTTGATTCCCAAAAAAATAAGAGAAAAAAGAATAAGTAATGCCACAAGGAACATACAGAAGATATTAAAGATTGAAATTAAACTTGTGGGTATATTAATACCATTGGAAAAAACTGATTCTTTCCTAGATTAGGTGAAACTCCTCCGAAGCGTTAAAATGACAATATAACAAAAAATATGGGGAATACAAAAGATTCTTATTGAGGATATTATGTCTCAAAGTATATCGCCTTCGCTTTTGCCGGCAATCCTAAAATTAATGGGCCAATTGCAATAAATCATATGGCCATTAGCTGCTGTAGAAGAGATTGCCAGTGGCAGACTATTTAAAATTATTTTTGAAAGGATCAATTTCACAAATATCTATCTTTTTGTATTTTTATCATAAATCCTTTACTTTTTACTTAATATGTGAAGACCATTTCTCTAAACTTTTTTTTTCCTCTTGAGTGAGATTATTAAATACTATTTAGTTAAATAAACTATAACCAGGCCCGCCCTTACCTTGTTACTCGACTGTTGTTGGGTTTCATTTCAGGTAAATTTTTCATAAGAAGGTCGTAAATGCTTGTTTTTAGATGATTGCCGTCAAAAGGGAAGACGATATACTTTGAGAAAAACTATACAATTACCCTTCAAATTGAAAGGCAATTGATCGTATCTAACTCGAATAAAGGTGAAAGTTCGTGTAAGCAACATGGAAGAAAAATGTAGTATTTTTAATTTCAAATTAAAAACCAGGAGTCAGAAAATTTCCAAGAACTAACTGTAATTAATTGATTAATTTGATGTGCGTTTAAAAAAAAGAAAAAAATAATTACCATTTAATTCTTAAAATATAACAAGGCAAAGTTAAAAATTATGAATAAACCATGAAATCGAGCTGCAACATCTTGCAGAACTAAGTAAACTAGTAAAGTGTGAGCGCTACAGTTTAAAACTGATATCCGGAGTGTCTCCATAGCCGGCGTCGGCTTCAATGGTAAGAAGTCTGCATTAGCAGTAGTATTCGTAACTGGCAAAATTATAGTTAACTATATACAGGGTGGGGCGCTATGAACGAACTATTCTCTGACGTCTTAACGGCAAATAAAATTAGAAAAAATAAGACGTAGAATTAAGTAGATTACTTAGGACTATAATTTAAAAATATTTTGGAATATACAGGGTGCTCCAAAAAAAGCGTGCCGTATCAAAGTTAGGTTCCTTTAAATGGAACACCCTGTATTTTATCACATTTTTGAATTGTACTATTAAAAATAATGTAAGTTCATTAACATTTCCCTATACCTATCTAGTTCAGCTTCCAGGATAAATCGTTTTTACATAATTTGTAGACCCTCCGAAAAAATACAATAACTTCAAAATAAACAAAATAAAAACGAATAACCACATTTGCTTTACACCATCTCACTAGAAGCTTTTAACATTCTGTTTCCAATATTTACTGGTATGCTATCATATACAGGGTGTTTTTAATATGACAGTATAACACTAACCATTTAATACATGAATTTCTGGCTTAATTTAAATGGAACACCCAGTATCTGTTGGGTCTGTTAAACGTGGGAATTTATTACCTTTCAGTTGGTATTAGGGTTGCCTATATCTAACTCTGATAGTTCTCGAGAAATTTTAAATTTGTTTTTTAATACTCAATTATTTGCTGATATCTAGTTACCCATGACATGATACTCCGATGGAAAGATTTTAAAAATTTAAAATTTGTTATTTTGACAGTAAGTGCTTTGTTGTATGATTTATTATCGATAAATTAAAGGTCTCTTAAATCAGAATTTTATTAAGGTCACTCAAACATTAACTTTGCAATAAGATTAGTAAAAAAACTTAAAGCTAACTGGAAGAAAATTTCGTAAATTTTTACGTAACAAACTACCCGAACTTTTAGATGACGTTCCACTAGCTACAGGACAAAAAATGTGGCTGCAGTTAGATGGTGCGTCTGTTGACGCATTTTAGTTCATATTTTATGGTAGAGGTTAGTGTTTTGAGGAATTTCAATGTCTTTGGAATTTCAGTGGTGCAGTTTAAAAGTTCTTTCAGGTTTGGTCTTAGGTCTAGGCGCTTGTATGTAATGGAGTATTCCTGGCAGTCGGTGAGAATATACTTAACGGTTAAAGCACTATTGCAGTGACGGCAGAAGGGAAGGTTTTCAGAAGACCAGAGCCGGTCTTGGGGTTTGCGGGGCTGTATGCAAAATTAAATGCGGGGCCAAGAAAAAAAAACTTTTATTTACTCATTATAAATGAGTATTTCTGCTTCAGCGACGACACGTGTCTGTAAGGTAATTATTCCCTTATCGTGAAAAAGTCCAGCGCGGGGCCGTGTGCAGTGCACACTTTGCCCCCCCCCATATATCCGGCTCTGAGAAAACATCAAGTAACCATGTGTGTATCTTGTATAGTTGATCCGCAATCGTCTAATGACAGCAGCTTCTCTCCTGGTTAAGAAATCGAGGGAGAGACAGCCGATTAATGGTTGTTTATCGTAAAGGTCTTTTTGAATAATAGTTTTATGTCATCTGGGAGCTGGAACGTTGTTGTGGTGATGGAAGAAGAGGCTTCTTTAGCATGGTGGCAGCGTTTTCATTGCCAGTAATTCCAGTGTGAGATGGGAGCCAGATAAGACAGACTGTTACATCATGAGCTGAGAGTTTGATAGATGTCATGGATGTTTTGGACTATTGGATGATCAGTAAAGATAAGATTGAGTTAATTAATTGAGGAAAGAGAATCGGTACAAATGGCGACGCGCTTGACAGGAGAAGAGATTTGCTTAAAAGCTTGGAAGATACTATACAACTCAGCAGTGTGAACACTACATGTTGAGGGCAACCGATTGGAACCTATTAGTTCTTGGTTGGTTGTGACGGAGCAGCCTACAACAAAAGAATTTTTTGAGGCGTCTGTGTAGAGAACTACATCATATGGTGTTTTTTCTAATATTTCCAAAAATGCTTTATTTATAAGTATGTTGGGCGATTCATGTTTATTGAACTTGGTGAGAGAGGTATTGAATAGAGGAAGTTGTTTAGTCTAAGAAGGGATATGAGGGTGGGGGAGCGGAGTGGTCATTGAAAGGTCGGTATTCTCAAGTAATGGGAAAAGAAGGTGTACAATAGATTTTATGCTACATTTGGAAGTAGTGTTGGAAGGATGATGTTGAGACATTGATGTAAACAAATCAATTGAAAATGAAAAATAACAGAAATAATAAATGTATTTTAAAAGCCCGCTACTTCTAGCAGCAGCGCTAGAGCGACAGGTTGAATAACTAAAATGGTAGTGATTGATATTATTCAAGAGAGTGGACCATCTATTTTTTTCATTGGTAATCTATGCCTATATCTATCTACTCAAAAAAACAAACATGATAATATATGCAGTTGCTCATTTTATTACATATATTCCGGTATAATCAAAAAAATCACAAACCACAGCAATCCAGGATAAAATGAATGTTTTCTGAAGAGGTTTCCACAAAACGCTTCTGCCCTTTTTGCATATTATAGAGTGTGTTGCTTCGTTATACTCTCGGCGTTAACCCGACTGGTTCGAATTTGTGCGTTTTCGGTGGTTCTTTTTTATAGATTTGATTGGTTAAGCGTTATTATGTATTTATTATCAACATATTACATATATTACATGTTATTACGCATTATTACGGATATTACGGAATTATTAACCTGTATTACCGTTTATTACGTCTTATTAATGGTTATTACGTAATTATTACTAAAGCTTGTACACCTATTACCGTAAGTGGTTGACACCTCGCTTCTGCCCCTGGCATTCTCAAATTACATAAAAATCTAGTCAGAATCATCCGATGAATCATCGGAAACAGAAGTATGTCTTGATGATTCAACTAATACAGAAAGTTTTACTGACGATGCGGACCACATGAAAAACGATGAAAATGAATTTGAAATATCCGAAGAAATGTATTACACAATCAAAAATGGTTTATTGCTAGAGTCATCAACAAATTAGACGATGAAAGATACAAAATAAAATCATTTTGTGAAAACTTGGAGGAGTATTATTGGCACTAAGAAGAGGGCTATAACATTGTAAAGAAATCATGTTTTCCAATAAAAAAATTGTATTGAGCCATCTCCATGTGATCCAGAGTCCACATAGAATCACTCTGAAAAATTTATGATAATATAATTATTAGGCACCGGCTCAAAAAATTGAAAGAAATTTTTGTATGTTGAAAAAATAGAAAATTGTTTTTTTTACATTTTTTTATCTCAGCTGTTACTAAAGTTGTAGATTAAGATGGAATAAATTGTTAAAAAACTTCTACGTTTTTTTTGCCTTATATCATATACATCCAAAATATTTTATAAATTTCCTAGTAAATTTCTGACCTGTAGGATTGAGTGGTATTTTGATGAAAGCCCATGGGATTCCAAAGTAATCTTGTTGAATTTCGTTAAAAATGGGATTCTGGTGTACAAATTTTTTCAAGTGGTTTATTCCTCAGAAATATATATACTTACCTAGTTCTGAATATTCACACAATGTGGTACCATACACTTCAGTAATAGCTCCCTTCCCCAACTGATTTGTTGCCCAAATTCTAAACTGGTATGTTGTATTTGGATCAAGTTTATACACTTCAATTTGTCTCTAAAAAATAAATTATCTATAAAAATATTTGACCCCGCATTGGATAAAAATTGAGAATATCGGTTTTGAAAATTTTATATAGGTATCATTAATTATTTTATTTTAAAGTTAAGAATACCAGGTGTCTCATAAGATCTATCAATTTTAATTTGGAAATTGAAATAAATACTCTATTGGGTAATCAAAGTAAACTATATATTCTGAATGGAAATGATACATACATAAATTTGTATTTTTTTAAAGGACAGGTAAAATGTCCAGACAAAGTGCTTCAATACCATCCATTAGTCCTTATCAACATGGAATACTGTAAGCCTGAACTTAATTTTTTTTTCAAAAATGGTGCCTTGATTTCAGTTGGTACTAGTTGTCATTGAAGTAATGTGTATTTATTTGAAAAAAAGTATTTTATCTCTTCAAGCTGATGACTTTTTCATTTCAATTTGAAAAAAATATGGTATAGATACTTGTTTTTGTAGTTAAAAATAAAACCATCATGACTGATTTTGTCATATTTAACAATTTTATTTATAAATATTTGTTTTAAAAAGGGAAGGGAAGATCACCACATCAAATATAATCTTATCTAAACATGAGAGTGAAAATTTATAAAAAACAACTAGAAAAATGCTCATTAAATTTCACCCATGTTTCACTTCCTCTATCATTCAAATTTCAATTTTTCAATCATGCTGGTTTTCCTCATTTGCTTCAATTACCATTTAACCTCTTCAATTACTGATAACTTACTGAATTCTGAGGAATGTTATTTGGTGAAATTGGTATCCAACTGTCATTAGTATAACCTAATCGGTACTGAGCTGTAAATGTGATAATTGGATATCCACCTGTACCATCCACTTCCCACAATAAAAGTGCCAGTATTGTACTAGGTCTCACTACTACATTAGACAAATGAGGTGGAGGAGCTGAAAAATATAATCATATATTAGGTATATAAAATAAAAAACAATCATACCACAACCACAGCATAAATAGCAATCAGCAGAATAACTTTTGGAGAAATAATACATGAATCTGATCAGTTAAAAAAATTTGTCCTTGAAGCAGCCAGCCTGTAGTTATCTGGACCAAATGTACTTGACTAGAAAAACAGGGATTATCAAATTGTGATTTAAATTCACTAGATTTTATTATAAAGAGCCTTAGAAATAGCTTTTCCAGTATCACCATGGATAAAAGGCAAAAACTGTGTCATAACCCTTTTTTGTAATCAAGGTAAACAAAAAAATTTGATGCACACTATCCATTGAGTGAAAAGCAGCCATAAATTGTTTACTTTTATCCTAATTAAGAGACAAGTTGATTGTTTTGGAGAAATTTAATAGAAAATGCATACAAAAATGGACTTGTTATAAAAAGTTTTTGAAATAAGTACAGTAACACTAACAGGAACTAGACTAGCAATCATGTTTCTCCTATTAACCTACTTATATAATAATGAAACCTTAAGCTTATACATACTTTTCAGGAGCTTTAGGTATCACGAAGAAACTCTTTTCAAAGTTGTAGCTCTTCCCACAGTTTTTTGCTGAACAAATGTGTTCAGGTTTTTGTTGATCCATACCTACTTAATCAAATTATGTTTCCAACACATACAAATGTATGTTATTGAAAATAAACACACAACACATGAATCACCCTAAGTCAACTGTATGCCTATGTTGGATACGACAGAAAAAATGTAAATTTCTACCACTTCCACGCCTGCTGTTTTGACATAATTCTTAACCCATAGCAAACAATTTTCCATCACTAAAGTTAGCCTGCTTATTGTTATTTATGCTGTGCAGATATATGATACTTATTAGAGAGAAAAGATGCTTACTTCTCACTGTCAATTTCACTTTTGCTTTAATGTCAGAATTAACAACATTTTCTCTACTACAAGAATACAATCCTGTATCACTTTGATCAACTTCCAAGATCAACAGTGAACCATTTTCTGAAACTGACATTCTGGCATGTTGATGATCCTCTCTGCCTTCTCTCACCCACATTACATCTCTGGTTTGATGAAGGGGACATGGTATAGTTATATTCTTGCCAATATTTACAGCTATTTCCCTAATTTTCTCACCTATAACAAGAGCATAGGTAAATTTAAATTGGAATTATATCAAAGTATGTATAGGTAATACATACAATAAATATTATATCTGAATTTTTTGAATGATCAGGTAGTCCTCTGGAAAATATATTATCATTTCTATGTTCTTTGTTAACCTTGTGAAAAAATAATAAACAAAAAAGAGCAAGCATCTAGCAAATTTGAATTTGGTGTATTTAGCAATAAACAGTTGAGGAAAGCACTGACAAGAAATTACAGCTCCTACCAACTTAATTAATTGAGAAAATTAATTTATAGTGTGAGGAAAGGTTATTGTCCAATATTAAATACAGTATCTATCAATATCAACGCGATCTAATAGTTGTTGGATTTATTGATACATTTAAATAATTATGTAAACATTGTCAATTTAAATAGCATAATAGTATTATTTACAAGTTTCTTAAGTATTAATTTTATTGACAAGTGTAATACGAGTTAATAATAGATTTTCAAATAATAAATATAGCTATATTTAACAATTAAATGTGAATGAATGATATAACTTTATCGAAGACAATTTAATAAATATTACCTTTGATTGCACATAAAATGTAGAAATACACAACGGCTCCTATAATTTTATACATTCTTCCATGATATTTTGATCCAAAGATTATAGCATTTCGATCATTTGTGGAATTTAGAAATAATGTTTAATACTGTGTTTAATGTTTGTACAACTTTTGACATAACCCGACATAACTGTCAACAATAAATAGTGATTATTGATCGCCAACATTATAAGACAAAAATAACCTATACAAACGATAGTTATTTTATATTTTATATTGAATGATATTGGTGACCCTGAAGACCACAAGAAAGTGGAAAATGATGCAATTCAGTTCCATAGACAAAATAAAAGAGGGATTGACTGGGTATAATTCTGGTTGCAAAACTGACCAGGGGCTGTTTTCTTGACTGTGGGAGTAGAGCTTTCCGAGAGAACACATATTTTGTCTTTATTTTGCCCGGCTACTCTGTCACTACAGTGACAAAGACAAAATATCTGTTCTCTTGGGAATCTTCACTTTCTCAGTCAACACTGTCTACTGGTTGAGGATCCAGTCGAACATGAGTTTCCCATCTCGGCCCGAAAAAAAAAACTCCCTCAGCAAGAACACATCCCTGGAACTTACAGATCCATGACTAACCCAATAAAGGGAAAATGGCCCTAATGGTTGATAAACGGGCGATAGGAAACACATGGGGACAAAATCCACGATCGTACACTGGCTGTTCACAATTTAAGGTGGAACCGAAAATAGGTAGCTGCATACAGACTGGAATGCAATGGAAACTGGCATGAAGGAACTAGCTCCCATATAGTCATTCCAGCATCACATAAGTTATCATATCACAAACTCGCTTCTTGAAATGAGAAGTGACAACATGTTGGCCACAATTAACTGGAGGTTAGTGAAATAGGTTTAAAAACCTATTGGAAATCAAAGATAAGGTGACCAAGAAATCAGGAATAAGAGATAGAAAAGTATGGGGTCAAAGAAATTCAGGAACTAGAAAAAAGTATTAAAGAAAATTTTCCAGGGGGGTTCAGACTGAAGTAACCATCCAAAATGAAAATTTAATCAACGAAGTGAGACATAATTGAACTACTAGAACAAACAAATGAAGAAGTAATGTAGAAGTATCAAGAAAATGTTTATAGGACAATTTATTAAAGACATATAGTTGTGAGAATAGCAGAACAAACAGGAACCTGTGCAGAAAGAAGTGAAACAATGGGCAAAAAAATTAACAAGGAATTTGAAGAGATAAATAGTAAAACTCTCTCTGTAAAGGACAATGTTGCCGGATGAAAGTGTTTAGTTTGCCTAATAGTGCATAAATTGAATGAACATCCCAGAGGACCCCCCAGGACATCATAAATAAGTAGAGCAAAGACCCCCGCCACGGCCGCCACCCATGTCATCAAAAATAAGTAAAGTCACGCATTCCCATGTCATAAAAAATAAGCAAAGCCTCCCCACGTCCCCACCCAGCATGTCAAAAAATAAGGAAAGCAGAGACCCCCGCCCCCTCATGTCATCAGAAATAAGCAAAGCAAAGACCCCCTCTATAGTGCTTACGTAAAACTAAGGCACCATGCATTAAAATGCACCACCGAGGTATAATTCGTCCTAGTCCTAGTTGTATTACAAAAAATTGTAATAGTAAATATTTTTGGCCACTTCGCAATTTGAATTTCAGAATAAAATATTTTTCCAATTTCTATCTGATATTAATCAAAGGGAACAGAGGTACAAAAGCTTGGAACTTCCTTATAAATCTAAAGATCAATGGTTGTGAGATCATTTTGATAATATTGCAACTACAAGTTCATTACGCGAAATGTCTGCAGTAATTTATTATCTCCCAAGAATAAGAAAATGATATTAATCAAGATCAGAAAAATAGAATTTGTACATTTATGAAGGCACTTATCACACTTTGCAAAAGGTCATATTAATTTTGATTGGTTCACCTGTCAAGGATATAAATCATACGTATTTCCTCAGCTCATAAAAGTTTGTCAACTTATTAATTAAATAATATTATAATGATGGTAAGAGGAATATCAAACTAAAATGATTCTTTTTTTTGTGACAATGTACATTTATCTAAATTATGTGTCTTGAAATTGTTTGTAAATTATAATCATTTCATTTAGAAAAAATGGAATATAATTTTATTTTTTGCAATGGAATAATTAGGATGTATAATCAAAGAATACACCAGCTCAACAAGAAGCGAAGCTTCCGATCATTTTTTTGTATGCGCATGTCTGAAAGTCGCCATTTTTATAATAAGATTCTTGTCATATTTGACTTTGTTTGTTGTCTGTCAACCAGCTTGGTAAACAAAAAGCATTTTTCAATTTTTGTGTATAATTTTTACTTTTTCCCTTGTTTCGAAAATTATTACTGAATTACTTGAAGCTATGGGAAGAATAACTTGTGCTGTTCGGGGATGTCACTCGGGAACAGGAGAAGGTATATCTATGTTTGGATTCCCAAAAGACCCTGTTAGGTAAGTCTTTAAGTTTCTTTTGCTAACTTAGGCATAAGTATAAAAAATACTCAAATAAATATTTGACTAGGTATTCTTTGACATTACATTGAATAGAATTTTCATGAAGTGAACAACTTTTGTGATAGGTTGTGTTGACTTATTCTACCTAACAATAAACATATTATATTAGCAAATAATACACCAGCAAATATATTATTTGTGTATTATTTGATATTAGCCTGAACTTATTATTGTCTTGAAATATTTTAGATCCCAGCTATGGTTAGTCCGTCACCTTCTTCATGTGGAACAGAACATTTCCCTAGCTGTCAAGCTTTGCCATTATTGGGTAAATATTTCAATTAATCAAATACATCTGTATATAAAAACTTATAGTTTATTTACAAGTATGTATAACTATACATAAAAAAACTACACATATATTTTTCTTACAAAATCCACATTATTAAAAATAACATTATATTATTGCAGATAACATACCATGACCTGAACCAGGACCCTCCTCATCTGGAAAGAACACATTTTTTTGTGTACAATGATGCTCATTGGTTGTTTACTATATATATTTTAGATAATGAATATGTTCAAATGGAAGTTGGTACTGAAGATGTCAAGTCTGCTGTAGCTGTGTCTAATAAACTACACATTCAATATACAAGCCACTGTAACCGTATTATATTTTATTTTAAATACACATATACTTTTTCTTACAAAATCCACATTATTAAATATAACATTATAATATTGCAGATAACATACCGTCACCTGAACCAGGACCTTCTTCATGTGGAACAGAAAATTTCCCTAGTTGTCAAGCTTCTCAAGCAATGATACTTATTGGTAGTTCACTACCTATATATATATATTTTTTAGATAATGAATATGTTCAAATGGAAGTTGGGACTCAAGATGTCAAGTCTGGTGTACCTGTGCCTTTTCCTTCAACTTCAACTCAATTTTATTCTGTTTTAAATATTTGTTCTTAATTTGTACGGATTATTTCATATGATATTATGGCATTTTCACAACTCGTGCACAAAAGTATAACTTCACGCACTTGTATCATAAATAACTATTGTGCCAATCAACTTGATGATAAGATTTTTATTTTTATTTATAATTAATACTACTGTATATTTTTGTTAGATGAAGTTTCATCCAGAGTAAAATAAATTCTTATATTAATATGTGTAATTTTATTTATTGATTCAAAAAATTTTTGCTTAAAAGGAACTAAAGTTCCTACCGTGTGTCCCACGACACGTTCTACCTTTTATTATTACATTTGTTTCAATATCTTTCCTACCCTACTTAATGCTTTTTTAAATACTTATTTACATATAATTACTTGCAGTGCTCGGCAGAAATTAAAAATAATTAGAAAAACAACACCTATCTAACTGAAACACTGCATGATTTTACCAACTGAAAGTGTACAGTTGAATTATGTATAATATGCTTATAATAGGTGTTTGTAAATTTTACTGCTCAACTTGAAATAAATATAATATAGGTGGTGGGCCCAGAGGTTTGATTGTCAAGTAAGTTTCTCTCAAAACAAACAATTTGTAGGAATCGTGTATATCTCCTCATTATAAATGTGACATTGTAAGAATTGAAAATGTTGAAATCAGATTTCTGAAATATATTTCATTCAAAATGGGTACGTATCTACAATTTAATTACCATAATATTTTAAACACTCTAAACCTAACTGATATCACAACACGTCGTTTTCACTCTGATTTGATATTAATTTATAAAATCTTATCTGGTGGAGCTGATTGTCCAAATCTTTTGCATCAAATTAACCTTCTTGTTACTTCGCATAGAACTAGAAACCCTCCATTATTTTCAATAAAAAATCATAACACAAATTATACGGTTACAACTCACCTGTTTCTAGAGGTTTGAGATGGTTTAATAAATATAATATTGATCCATTTGTTAACTCTTTAAGTATGCCTAAGAACTCAATTAGAAATGTATGCTTAGATTATTAGATTCTTAAATTAGTTCACTGTAATATTATAATTACTTGTAATTGGTGAATCCGTTAAATAAATAAATAAATAAATCAGTAAGTAATCATATAAAAAATAATTTCCTGAACCTGAATGTTTTAATATAGTGGTTTTTTTCTACGTGTAACTACGAATTATATCGCCAATATTTGAAAAATTTGATTACTTTTCTCAGTGTATTTACTAAGTTATCTGTCAACGTCGGTCTCTCAAGGTCATATATTTTTGTTACCAAAACTTCAAAGAGATTGCGTCGGGCTTCGCTTCTTGTTAGGTTGTGTATTCTTTGGTATAATAAACAGTTTTTAGAAAAACCTACCAATCATCCAAACTAATAAATTTGAATATCCTGCCTTCAAACATTAGTACCAGCACCTCTTCTTGGTGCGCTGCGATCAACGTGATGCGACTGTTATTACAGAATCGACAACTCTCATTATATATTATTGCTCTATGGTTCTCAGTTTAACTTTGTATTTTTTTGTGATAGCTGCGGCGGCTCAAATTTTGTATGATTGTATGTTATCAATTTATTAACTAGCTCTTACCTGACTACAGTGATTATTTGCCAGAATAATTGTAACTTGGTGTAGTTCACTAGTTCCTGTTTCTAAAGACAAATCATCTTGTGACTTCTATTCAGGTACCTATACATATAATATATGTAAACAATATTTGAATTAATACATTATTTTTTAAATTTTCCTTGAAAAATATAATTTAATGATGAAACTACTGATTTATCATGTGGATAACATTTTTATTTTCAATTTTGTGCTTAATTATAACAATGTCAGTATGATCATTGAATAAAATCAGAGGCAATAAAATCATTAATTGTAATTTGTACAATATAAACATTAATAATCACCTACTACAGTTTTCTGCTCATTTTTTGTATATAGGATCGTGATTCACTAGATTTACTTTGTTGAGCATTATATCATGAAACTATTAATTATATTACATTCACAATTACATTAATTGTTGCATACACCAATCATTACAACAATATAAATAAATTTCAAATATTATAATCTAACCAGCTTATCATTTTGATTATTAATTAAATTGTGGTAGTTTTCTGTTTGCAATTCAGGATTTCATAATTAATAGGTCTACAAATTAAGTACGTAGGTATTCAATACCTACTATTTTTATGTGGTCAAATAAAATTATACCAGATCAATTTTTATCTTGGAAATTCCTTTATTTCTAAGCTGCTATAGTAGTTGAAGTATTTTCCAAGTTCCATTTTTAGGATATTACCTAATCTGTATGTTTGAAAAATTTACTGGTGGTGTAAGTACTATTAAATTGTATAGCTATAACTAGGCAGTCAATCTACTTTGCTGCAGAGTTGAACATATAATTTTTTCTCTGATTGTTCATAATGATATAGGAGGATATTGTATTTGCAAATTATCTGAGGAAAGAAAAGGTGGCCTATTCGTTCAAAATTGTAGTAATTTTACCATCAATTTACAACTAAAAATATGTTTTTAAATTCTTGTTAAAAGTGTTATGTAATAATTGCTAATAAATGTTCATGTCAAATGTTTTATTCCAGTTGAGTATAATCACTTTGCTGCCTAGGCAGGAAAAGTAATACTTTGCTGATTGATATGTGTCAGCAAAATTAATATTTGCTGCCAATCCGAGAAAAAATCATTTTTATAAGCTCAAACATATAAAGCTTATTTGAATTTTAAAACAAGAATAATTAGCAAGTAAGAAGTAATTTAGGACTCTTTGAATGTCACCCCAATATGCATAGGTAGATAACTAGAGAATAAAGTGAAGAAACATGTTATTGTTATTTTATGTTAACCTTTCAGTTATATAAATATTGCATAAAAAATGAGATTGAAGACAAAAAAGGCTTTTTAAATAAAAGTAGCATTTTATAGAAATTGAAACAGAAACAGTTATTTTTATAATACTACTGACCTGAGTTAATAAAGTCCAATAGAATTAGCTTTTGAACAATTCCAATTAACTAGCACACTTGGGGTCTAAAGTGATTAATTCAAGAGCTACAGGTACTTGAAGAATTGTAAGTTAAAAAATTCATAATTGAATCCCCTGTAATTTCCGGCAATCTCACATTCTTACGTAATGATTAAGACAAACCAATATTGTCTCATTGGCACTTTTGTCATTATCATGGCAAACTTGAAAATAGACAGTCTTTTTTATAAGATTTGCTATGCTACTTTTTAATCGATATTTAATAGGTAAACAAGTTTTTGTGGAAAAAACACAATTTTATGTAATTTTCCTCCATGATATACAGGTCGTTCCATTATTAACTTTCAAGTATTATTGAAAATCATAATATTGGTTTGTCTTAATCATTACGTACGAATGTAAGATTGCCGAAAATTTCAGGGGATTCAATTATAAATTTTTTAACTTACAATCCTTTAAGTACCTATAGCTCTTGAATTAATCACTTCAGACCCCAAGTGTGCTAGTTAGTTGAAATTGTTTTATCGGGAGGAACACAGATAGGCACAAATATACAGGTTGTCCCATTAATAATTTTGAATGCGACGTCACGTGACCAAAAACAAATAACTCATTAGGTAACACAATAACAAAAAAACATGCAACAGTTGCTCTAATTAACACCCTCAAAATTATAATTATCTGCTACTGCCCAATTCTGATATATTACTTGTCTCAATCGTCGTGGGACACCCTGTATATTGCAGAGCTAATAAAAGAAGGGGGTGAATCCCTTGAGAAACAAATTTATCAACGAGTTTAACAATTAATAGCGCAGACATGACAAAAAGAAGTGTTACCTCAACAATGGACAGAAGAAGTTATCATACTAATGTTATAAAAAGGAAACCCAACTGTCTGCGAAACTACAGAGGTTTCACTGCTTGATGTTGTATATACAATATTTGCAAAAACTTTTAAAAACAGACTTGATCACTACGAAGAAAGGCAAGTTGGGTATTACCAGTGCAGATTTCAAAGAGGAAGGTCAACCAATGAACAAGTATTCACGCTAAAACAAGTACTGTCTAATAGCTTTGAACACAATCTAGCTGCCCATGTCGTTTTTATAGACTTTATGACAGCATATGATATGCTGAACAGAAATGAATTAAGTATGGAAAACTTGGGGATACCAGGAAAAATAATAAGGTTATAAAAATTTTACAACAAAATTGTTTCCATCAATGGTCATCAAACAGATAAGGTACCTACATAACAAAAACTGGAGTATGCCAGGAAGACCCAATATCAACAACTTTATTCAACTTCACACCAGAAAACATTAAGAGAGAGCAATATTTACAGAAAAGGAACAATATTCTTGCAATGATGGATCTTATAAAAATGTATTTGATAATTTTAAAATGATACTTATTTTTTTCCATGGGAATGCCAGTGGATTCTCCATTAATAAACAAATATTGACAGAAAATCTCCTAGAAAGATCTTTATTATCAAGGCAAATCATTTAATGTTAATATCCTTATTAAAGGGGGATCAGATAATGTGGAAATAACTGATAAAATGAAACAGTATTGCAAAAATGCTCACTTTAAATATACAAAAGCATTACAAATTCAAAATAGTCTAAATAAAGAACTTATTAAAAAACAAGAACAGAAAAGAGTAGGTACTATTTCAGACTTATAGTTTGGCTCGGTTTGGAGTGAAAGAAAACCAAATTAACAATATACAAATTATGAGGAGAATGAAATTGGCATATAACTAAAAAAAGATATAAGAATAGGAATACAAAGTACACATAATAATGCAAGCCTCCTGAAGTTTGTGGTTTATTTTAATATATATTTATTAACCAAAGTTTTTTTAATTAGAATCTTAGGGTTTTTATTGGCTAAGGTGTTTTTTTATTGTTTTTGTGATTGAAGTTTTTGTGCAATTATTACAATTATTACTAAGTCAGATTTTGTTTTTCTTTGTAATTATAGAATGTGTTGTTTCACAAAATGTTTCCTTTTATAAAATATACCTATATATTGATTTATATTAATATAAAGCTACAAGATATCTTGTCTTATTTTTTTGTGGTTGGAAAATCTGGAAAAGTCAGGGAATCTTGGATTGTCCAAACCCTGTTATTAAACATTTACCATATGATATGAAAAGTTTAATGTAGGATTAAAGTTCGACTTATGCTCTTTTTAAAGTGTAGTAATAACTAATAACCAAATAAATAATAGTTTTTGAAATGGAGGGAGATAGACAAGGATTAATTAACTGGTCTGCTAGATCACCATCAACAGGGACAACCAAACAATTAATTTTTTAGTAAGTGTACCAAAATGTATGAGGAAATATAAAGGTTTGAAAAAAGTTTCAATTAAGGTTTTGATTTAAATGTTGCCAGTACCTACTGGTACCATTTTCCACTGATGTCATACCCAGGGAACTGGGGTAAATTGTTTTTTTCACAGTTTTTTCGATAATAAATTTAAATTAGGTATATCAAGTTCGGGCCTATTATACAAAATCTATATTTAAATATAATGCTTCTCTGTTTAATTTAAATAATTATGAATTTTATTCAATAAACACATTTTACATTATTTATCATGATAGCTATTGAACATTATTATCTTACCTTGAAAACCCAAAGTCCAGTTTATGTACCAAACATCTAATTACATATTTATGTAGGTACTTTAAAATCTTCAATGTCAAGTAATAATGAATAGCTTTATATTTTACAAGGGTTATTTTAAAATACCTATCATACACAGTGTGCCAAACTCAATAGTACCTACCAAAGTCAAAAAATAATCAGTAGTAATACTATAAGTACTTCAAAATAATCAGGTTTAAATAATCCGACCGCGAAGCAGGAGGATTATTCTGTCGATTACGTCGATTTACTTTACATCTGTGCGTTTTTTTACAGTGCGTAATAGACATCATTACATTGATGCCGACTGTGTATTATTGACTGATTACAGGGGGGTCGTAGGTAATGGTATATTACGTAACGTGTGTGGTAAGAAGCATTTTACGCACGAATGGAAAAGTTACGCACGATGCCGCGTAGCGGCGAATGCGTAATTCCGTGATACCGACTGTGTTATTGACTGATTACAGGGGAGGTCGTAGGTAATAGTAACAAGAGTTGTAAGTGACCCATTAGGCACGAAATGAAAAATATTATGCACGAAGCCGCGCAGCATAAATTAATTAATTTCCACTTAATCAAATTCATTATTCTCAATATTGTTTATTCCCAGAATAATCAGCAATATGTTAGATTTAACGATACTTTATTCAGTTTCATGCACCTACATTTTGTATAATCCTCGATTGAAATTCGATTACCTACTCAAATTTCATGCATAATATTTTTCTACAAATCTGTTTACATAGAATGAATCAATTCGGTTAGCGAGAATCATCCACCTACATCGGCGCCGCTCTATTCTTCGTTTGCTCCAGCGGAGCAAGTAACCTTTGACATTTCCACCGTCGAGTTGAAATTGCCGTCAGCAGGACGTGGAGCTGGAAATTGAGATACGGAAATAGACGAAACAAAATCCCTACAGGATTTCAGCATTTTAATCGTTTTGGGTATATGCCTCCGAATAAAGTTCGGATTATTTGTTTTATTTTAATTTAAATTTGAGAGGTAATGCTGAATTCGATAATAAAGATTGTCTCAGATATGATATATTTTATGTTGTCAAGTAACATATTAAAAATCTTAGGTCCTATTATTATTACAGAAACATAGAATTGATTATTCTTGAAATATAATTTTGAATTATATTGAGAGTTTCTAAATTGTGTTGATATAAGGTCTGTTCATTACATTAGAACCTGTTCAGACTTTAATCCCAACTGCGCCGGAAAAACTGCTGAACACAATTTTTTGCAACTGTAAAAAGATGCAGCGCTAAATGTGGTTGTAAAAAAAGTGTTGTGTTGTCTGGCATGTACACATTGTCAAGGCCAGTCATGTTTTAATGCTGAATCACCAATAGTGGAGGATTCGATTGATACCAACGAGGAAACATGCGATACATCGCTATTTACGCAATTTACTTACACCCAGGGTGAAGAAAACGAATAAGACGAAGATCAAGTAGAAGTATTTAAAGTTCATGAATCGGATGAATACATTTCTACATTTTTTTAATTTCAATCGCTTTTATCATTTCCATTTCTTGCTAATATATTTTATTATGCAAGTTTTCAATTAAACAGAATTACAACAGACACATGGAATAGGCCTACTGGGAAAACCACGTTGAAAAAACGGGCTAAGTACACTACCTCATGGGTGGCGTGGAATTGGTGCATATTATGTCGTTTACAATTTTTACAATTATTTGACTCGTTATATCTCAGAAACAGTGGCTCTTAGGAAAAAAGTATTGGCACATTTTTTATAGAGAATTTTATGTTCTACAATTTTTGTTTAAGACAATATTTTATGATAAAACTCATCGTTTTGCTGAATATAGCGAAAAAAACAATTTTTTTGTTTGACCTCAAATAAATTTTTTTCCAAGCACTGAAATGATGAGGTGATGATCAGGTGTTATTTTTAGGTATTATTAACTTATTAAATAATAAAGTCAGAATTATCTATGTTAATTTGATTGTATGCTGGTTTGTTTGCATCATGTATAGAGTTTTTGAAACATTAAAAGTAGCATATTTAACTTTAAGAGGGAGTGTATATAGATAATAAAAATTATGGGACCCAAGACTGTACCTGTACACAAATTTTGGTGACGATTATGTAGATAATTTCCAAAAAATTTTACTATCCCATTAAGCTCAAGAAAATTTAATAACTTATTATGAGGGACAGTGTCAAAAGCCTTTGCCAAATCAATAAATAAATCAATATACACAATACATCAAAAATAATTAGGAAGAGGAAAAAAAGTCATCTTCCTAATTATTTTTAATATTTGTTATTAATTGATACTTCACATGTACTACTTTGAAATCCATAATAGAATTAGTACCTTTCTATCAATCTAATCCGTTTTTCAAACATTTCTCTAATATTTTAGCAAAACTTGTCATTAGACTAACTGTCAATAGTTTGATATGTCTATTTTAGAGACTCTATTTTTATAAATTGGGTTTCAAAAATTCTAACAATTATGTGTATAAGGGGTTTTAAAATATACAGGGTGGTACTTAAGTATTGTACATAGAAGTACAGTACAATCTTCACTTCGAAATATTGCGGTTAAAATCAACTAACCTTAATAAAATGTTGATATTAAGAGAGATACAGGGTGTTGAACATGAAATTTCAGTTTTCGTTTTTTACAATAACTTTAACCCGACCTCTATTTTCATACTACTTTCTGATGATTTTAATCGATTGGGTGATGGCTAACATGGTAGTGCACGGTATTATTTAAAAGTTGAACCTGAAGTATGGCGGTTCGCTTCGCCGCTGAGATGAAATTTTTTTGTTTTCAGCTCTTTTTTTACAACTTTTGAAACAAATCACTTTGCTTTAAGTACTTCAAATTAAATGTTTTTGAGACAAAAATTGTGAAAAAAAAGCTAAAAACAAAAAGAAAAAAATATCATCTCAGCGGCGAAGCGAACCGCCATACTTCAGGTTTAACTTAAATAATACCGTGCGCTACCATGTTAGCCGTCACCTAACTAATTAAGATCATCCGGAAGTGATATGAAAATAGAGTTCGACTTTTTTAAATATAAACATCCAATTTTTTATTAAACCAGAACGAATTTAAGAAAATTAAAGGTGATTGAACTTATTTCAACGACTTTTCCATATCTGTTATTATTTTTTATGAACGCTATTTGGTAAAAAAGTTAGCTCGCGTTTGACAGTTTTGTACAAGAATCCCTATGTCGCATCTTATAAATAACACAGAGTATAATGAAATTACGAAAGCTGCTCCGTCATTTTCTTCACCGTCAAAATGACATATGTCTAAAATAAATAACAAAAACTACCTCTTGGAGATTAACTAAGTCATTTTCTCCCTAGTTGGGCATTTGATTCATCTTCAGGATCCTCATTTATAAATTTCAAGTTGCTCCGTCATTTTCTTCACCGTCAAAATGACATTTCTAAAATAAATAACAAAAACTACCCCTTGGAGATTAGCTAAGTAATTTTCCTTCTAGTTGGGCATTCGATTGATCTTCAGAATCCTTATTTATAAATTAAAAGTTGCTCCGTCATTTCCTTCACCGTCAAAATGACATATTTCGAAAATAAATAACAAGAACTACCCCTTGGAGATTAGCTAAGTCATTTTCCTTTCAGTTGGGCATTCGATTCATCTTCAGGATACTTATTTATAAATTACAAGTTGCTCCGTTATTTCCTTCACCGTCAAAATGACATATTTCTAAAATAAATAACAAAAACTACCCCTTGGAGATTGGCCAAGTCATTTTCCTCCCAGTTGGGCATTCGATTAATCTTCAGGATCCTTATTTATAAATTTCAAGCTGCTCCGTCATTTCCTTCACCGCCAAAATGACATATTTCGAAAATGAATAACAAAAACTACCCCTTGAAGTTCGGCTAAGTCATTTTCCTATTAGTTGAGTAAATGAATTATCATCACTTTCGACAGGAATTTCGATTTAACTGTCAATTTCAAATTGCGTCATAATTGTTTTTTTCTGTGAAAATCACCTGCATCCAATATAAATGACTCCCCTTTAACCACATCTAATGATTTTTATTCGGGCTGAATATTTTGTGAATCCCTAAGATACTTGGGTTGTTCTTAGCTATTTCATTATTCTCTACGTAGATATTAACGACGCCACTGATCGTTCGGTATTGTTCGGCAAATTAGTTACCAGCTTTGGGTTACGAACTTCACACCGGTTATCGTAGACATTACATTTTTCGAACGTAATTTCATTAAATAATAATCATGTAGTTAATCACTAAAATGTGATTATCTCTAAAACCGTTAAGATTTGGTGATACTAACATTATACCTTTTTTTTGTTGTAATGATGTGGCTTAAATTATTTTTTACAAAAGTAACGCTAATGTTAAAGACGAAAAAGGTTTGCGTACCTTTATGCCGCTGTAATGGAAGTTCAGGATATCGATAATTATTCGGCAACTATTATATAATTGAAACTCCAGAGACCGAATTCGTTACTAGTTTATTTTCAATTAGAAAAGAATAGAATGAAGCAATTAACATACTAATAATGTCATGAAAGCAATTCATATATTTTAATAGACAAAACAATAAGTATATTCTGCAAGCTAGTTAGAATTAGCGATTTCTATGTAATTTGAAATTACTAATACAGTTGGTTCAACTGTTGCGTAAAAACTACTATTGAACTCTAATGTAAACAAATGACGTTACACCGCATACGTGGCCTATGTGACGCCCTCTACAAAATACATCGAAATAGGTACAAAATTATGATTTCTCATATCCAAAAACCCCCAACCTCAAATTTTTGTCTATATACGTCAAAAAGCGTTAAAGTTATTGTAAAAAACGAAAATTAAAATGTCATGTTCAACACCCTGTATCTCTCTTAATATCAACATTTTATTGAGGCTAGTTGGTTTAAATCGCAATATTTTGAAGTAAAGATTGTACCTACTGTATTTCTGTGAACAATTACTTAAGGACCACCCTGTACATATGACACTGTTTTATTAGTTTAGAAATTATTCCATCATAAACTGCGGCGCTATTAGTTTTTGATGGGATGGGATACACATTTCTTGGATAAAAAATGTATGAATCATCATTATTATAGACGTGTTACTTTGCTTGACGTCAAATTTGCAGATATTCAAATTTGCTGGGAGTCTGGAGAATGTGAGAATTTTATTATTATTAGTATCTAATTTTAAAATGAAATCTCATCATTTGAGTATTCGAAAAAGTTATATTCTATAAACCAATCATTTTTATTTTATTTCGAATATTAAGAATCGGAGTGCATAAAATCACGAATTTATTTTGAGATGCACAGAAGTAGAAAACCAATTACGTAAATATGCAACAAAAAAACACGTAATAAAATGAGAAGAAGACAAGAATATTTTAGAGTAGGTATGTTTTTCAAGTGATTTTTTATTTCACTAAGATACGGGATGTTTTATTACTTTTGCTAATTTCTTATTAGATACATTCCAATCATAAGTCCTTGGTAGTTATTGAAAAAATACAAGAAACATTTTTTGACATCAATTATTAAAAGGATCTTGCAGACTTCATGAAATCATTAAATATCTTGAAAACTACAAATTGTTTGATATGTAAAAGTTTATTCGTTTTTCACGTGAAAACCATTGAGGAATACAAAATTAAATAAAAATTGCTTCAAGTGTCAGTGGCGTAAAAAATAGGAAATAGTTATTTTCCTAACAAGTGCGGAAAGTGATACTTTCCCGCACGCGACTGCAGTTGACCCGAACGACGGAGGAGCGGAGTTCGGGCAAGCGGTCAAGGGCGAGAAAGACACTTTACGCATGAGTTAGGAACATTATTTTTTCTACGACCGTATATACGGAAGGTATACCAACCCATTTCTCAAAAGTTATTTTATTTCAACATACATATACAAAACTTTAACCATAAACTATTGATTATTATTAATATTAATACGAGTATTAATATTAGAGACACAATTTGTTGCATTCTGTAAATTACTTAAAACTGCCGGTCCAGTGGAGTTATTTGGTGTTAACTGGTAATTAGATGACGTCGATGAGGATGTCATCGGTTGCAGGTCACATAAAGATGACGATGAAGGTTACGGCAATGGTTTTAAGTCATTTGTAGATGGAAGAATTTTATTTGATATATTTTTCTTATATCAAATCCGGGTGGTTTGATCGTTGTTTTGTGACACTACTTCAAAGAATGTACAGGGTTATATAAAAATATCTTCATTGTTTCATATTTTCAAAAAAT
>CAJUYG010000380.1:57155-67801 GCA_910591675.1 Galerucella calmariensis | reverse complement strand
GGAGATTTTTGAAGCAGTGGCCTAGAAACTGTATAGCTATATCTACTGATCTTTGATCTATTTATAATTAAAACTAATCTTTGGTAGACCAACCATTAATTTGTATATGTGAATTTTTAAATTTCAACAAATACCTTAATGTTACTATTACTGTGTTGGTCTGCATATTTTTTATATTACTGCAATCTTGGTTACAGCTGATTTCCTAAATCTTTTTCCACAAAATTCTTCTTTTCAATTGAATCCTTTAAATACAAGAGAAATCCAATGATTTTATCATTATGAAAATGATTACTTCAATGAAACTGTTGTTTATTAAGACATAAGTTAGAATACCTCTCAGTATATGATGGATATGAGATGAATGGTGTGAATTATTTATTTTATTATAAGAAGTTCCACTTAATGTCCAGCGACAAATGTTGTATTTGCATGTGGGTGCGCCTGCTCATAATATTGCGCCAGCTAGATTTTTTAATTAAAAAATATACTTTTCAAAAACTTTATTCAAACTTAGATGACAAACAAGTATTAAGTACAAAGATAGAATGTAGACTGAATAAAAATTATACAATTATAAAATAATAGAAAAAGAAAAATACTGAATATAATAGATTATTCATTTATTTATTTCATAGATACACTTCGACTTTGTACCCTAGGATTCATATTGCTGTGGATTCCGCAAGTATGTGGATGCAGGTTTCTTCTTCCATACTACAGAATCTACATTTTCCTCTTCCACTATTTTGAGCTTTTTCAGGTGCCCATTCAGGCGACAATGTACCGTTAGGATCTCTGTTAAAACTCTCAGTGCAGTTTTAATACCTAAAAATAATTGAAATAATTTTACTTTTTCCATTTATTAGATGAAGATGACCATGTTGGTAACAGCACCTCAAAAGAAAATCCAGGTAAAACTTTAGCTGCTACTTTGGGAAGTATAGAAGTAGCAGAAGATAGTCCTTTATTAACCAAAAATTCAAATGTTCCTGCAATACAGACTGCTGGCAGTTCCGATGGAGATCTGTCACCTGAGGATGACTTGGGTACAATCAAGTAAGAATAATATATTTTAGTTTTTAGTTTGCAATACTATTTTGTTGAATATTTTGGTTTTGCATGCAAGGTATAACCAACCATACTGGTTTGCAACTAGAAATTACAATGTATATATACCAACCCCGTTTAACTTGAAAGTGTAATTCATTGTCTGTCGGTGCATATAGCCCGATAAGTAGATGTTTCTTCTTAATGAACGATCTACTTTTTGAAAAGTAATTTTCAAATTTACAAGGCGTTATAATAGTATAATACTATTATCTTGATATCTATTGATAACAAGCTTTACTTGAATATGACAATTTGTTACAGGAAAATGTAATTGAACCTAGAACCACAAGGTGGAATGAGTGGAACAATTTCCACAATGTGGGGTTGCGGGCGTCCCATTTCTATTTTGGAAAAATAAACACGGTAGTAACGTTTTTCAAGTTGATTTTCAAAAAATATATTTAGTTTTTTAACATAAAATGTTGTGAGACCAAAAATAAAAAAAAACATACAGAGAGAGTTGAAAATAAAAAGTTCTTATTTTTGACTATCTTTCATAGGGTGACAAATATTTAAAAACAAATAAAACTATAATAGAAAGGGGTATTATTTTAGGCTTTACAATCTTCACAAATGCTGAGCTGATGTTCTGCACACATATTTTTTGCACAATGAACACAAACATGACGGCCTTTTCTATCGCGTTTTCTTGGACAGAAATCACATCGGCGAGGCCCTTTCTGAAGATTTGCAACAGGTTGTTGTTGGTCTGGATATCCCAGGTAATTCCGAATAGATTGCCTCAATTTTTCGGTAACCGTGCATTAACTGCACTTTGCTTCATGTGATCCTCTATAGTTTGGCAAGTTTATCTGGAGCTACGCGGCATCGGTAAGAGGCGAGGAAAAACATGGCGCATATCTGTCAAACGTACAAATGGCGTACGGTACCTATTTTACCAAGTAAAACTGAAATTACAAAGGTAACTGACAATACCAACGCCACTGGATAAATCAATATCAGTCAATTGACGAAGTGAGAGGGAAGAACATACGCACGCGCTTGCCAATAAGAAGTCAGCTGGTCGATAAAAATCACCAATTATGTAATCGGAGGGTGTGGTCATTATGGTTTTCGTACAACGTTGCCAGAGCTTTAAGAAGCCCATAACAAATTTGGAAAAGTGTTTTTTTTTAATATTCATGAATTGGAAAATAATGTTGATAGAATAAATCCAAGGAAACAAGCACATTATAAAATTAACGTTCAATCATATTTTTAATATTGTTAATAATAAAAAGACCCATTTATAATTATTATCACTACATAATCAGTACTTCAACTTTCTTATAGCTAAACGTGGCAATGTCGAATGTTTTCGACTGCATTCCTTTCACGGTTTCAGATAAACTTGCCAAAGTATACTAGTGAATCAGCTAACGACTTGATAAATGTAGATCGGGAAATTTTTACATTACTATGTTCAAACCTATACAAAACCATTGTATTTATGCCTTCTCCATCTAACAGCTTCTCCCTTTGGACCAGGCAAATGGAGTACAATATTCTCTTTTGAAGTTCTCGTCCGCTTGAAAATTAAAGGTTGAGTGAACCAAACATAATTATTCTTGCCCAATAACTTAGGATAATCGTGTTTTTGCACATCCTGCTCCATGGCGTTTTGATCATTATCTACATTATCATCTGCGCCAGCCTCGTCTAGAATGTCTCTTGGATCAAATTCGTCTTCAAGGTGATTGTTCGTTAGTAAAATGTCTTCATCTTCACTGTTACTTTCATCTATACACAGTTAATCTTTTGTAAGAGGACGTTTGTGTGGATCCATATTGTTATTTTAATCAACAAAAAAAACATCTATAAGCCACTATGAGAATAACATTTAAAAAAACTTACCGCATAAAACTTGTTACGTTAATAACAAGGTGTAATCAAAAGCTGAAATGTAGTTGCAAACACTACTAAAAGTGGAGTAATTTAAAAACGCGCACGTACACTGTTACGTTAATAACAAGGTGGGGTCGAAAGCTGAGATGTAGTTGCAAACACTACTTAAAGTGGAGTAATTTAAAAACGCGCACGTACACCCACAAATAACAATCAGTACTGAAGGTAGATAGAAATACGACTCTACAGGTTTTAAATGGCAGCGCGAATGCCCAAAAACTATATGTGGTAGGGTGGCCGGCGACCCCACCTAGTGGTTGTAGGGTTAAGTAAAGAAATAGATATATTATTTGCCCTTCAGTGGATCCTTAAAAAACCACTAAAGAATCCCATTCAAGTAGTTGGTTTTTGAAAAATGTTGTAATAGCACAAAACTGATTACCATATAATTATCATATTCTGTTTAGAATACTACATATTAATTTGAATAAAACAACCTTTTTAAGAAAAATATATTCAAAACCGATTATTTTATAGGAGAGATGATAAATGGCAACAAACCAGAACACTCCATTCTCCAAGTTCTTCCTCAATTAAAAGTTTCGATTTACAAGTTGCTAATTGGAGAATAAAAACTCTTGGCAGAGATTCTGGCTCCTCTTCGGACGAAGAATTCTTCGATTGTGAAGGTAACTGATGAAATTTGTTATTAAGTAGTAATACCTGAAGTGATGTAAGACAGAACAGTCAATACATATTTTGCTAATTTTTAATGGTAAATAAAGTGCTTGGTCTGTAATAATACTTCTGAAAGAATCCCATATTCATCTCTTTAATTCCCAATTAATCAAAGACTATGTATTGTGTATTATCCCTTACGTCTATTTCTACTATCATATTAATTTGAGTCATATAAATATCGTTGATGACGTATAATTCACGTGAGGAGAAATATTCATCGTTTCTACTGTAACTCACTGGTAATAAATAAAATTTTAAAATTCAGATTCTTCGTCCTTGGCTAAGTGGAGTTCGCTGGAACTTCTCATGGAAGAAGATCAGGATACACCGTCACCTACAAATCATGTTTCACAACAAGAAGGTAAGGACTTAAAATTAGAAAATAGGTGTCTTCACATTACCTGTATATTAAAAACCACCTGATTTTTATTAATTACCAAAAGAGCAAATGGGTCGTAGGTAATATGTATTGAAATATAGTTCAATCATAGTTATAAATTCTTTTGAAATGCCAGAGCAGTAAAAATTATTCTGAAAATTCACTAGTTAGTAGTGGTGTACCCATAGAGATACTACAGTATATATACCGAACAAATCTATATTTTACTGGAAGTTGAGGTTCATATCGAATATTGCATAATATAATGAGAATTCAATATTTTATCATGCCAATGCAATTACTAACCACCACCCAACATGCGGGAGATTTTATCACTCACTTGCGTCGTAGTTTGATAAATCTGCGAATTTTTGAATATCCCACAAAGAAACAAATGCAAATCAGTTAAAACAAGCTGCTTCATTTAGTTTGAAAGGCATTGAAATTAGTTTAATGAAAAATGACGTCAATTCTTGAATCGTGTAGTTTTATAAATAATATAAATATGTAAAATTGATGTAATTTTTTTTTCCAGCTGAAGATAGTATATTTTCACCAACTTATCTTCAACGAGTCGCCAGTGAAAGAGGCAATCGAAGAGCAATGTTGATAGGGAAAATAAATTCTGTCGAATCACCTTGTCCGGAATCACCGTTAGCTTCTCCTGCACATAATCCTTGTAAAACAACTGTACTAATTTTAGTCCTTCATGCCGGTAGCGTCTTGGGTAAGTATAACACAAAAATAAACTACAAATGTCTTCTCAATACTGTTAAAATTTTCGAAAGACAAAATTTACCTTACTATATGAATATGTGATTCTACATCTACAACTGATTGGTCGTTTTTGAAAGTTTTTATCGATGTAGATGAAGCTGGTAATTATTTTTATGGTAGCCTCTTAAAATTAAAGCGAAGTTTTGGCTATAAACGGGATTGTGACATTGACGCAATTCATTGAGAATTTAAAAAGGCTTAGATCGAAAGTTAAATGGGAAAAAATACTGTATACATCTTCTAGAGTCAGAGAAAGAAATCACAAGTAATCGGAATAAATTCTGGGCATTTATTGATAACGCTTAATACCCCAACTGAAATACTTGATGTTTTTACCAACTTATTTAAACATTCTTACATTATTTCTACCACATCTGCAGATGTCGCAGTAGCGCAAGTAGTCATTACCTCAATATATCAGAATTTACCGAAGAAGAGGGGGCACTGAAACTGCTAAACCATAGAAAACAACTGATCCAGATAATATTCCGATTTTTCTTGTTCGAGATTGTACAGCTGCATTGGCTCACCCCTTGTCTATTTTGATTAACATTTGTCTGTAACCAAGCACGTTTTATAGCACCTGGGAGGCATTAAAAGTGTATCCCATTTATAAATAGTATATTGTGTCACAAGGGCTGCTGAGAGTTTCATAACTTTCCACCCTTTGCTTATAAACAATGAATATTTTTACCATTGGTTTGAAAACAATGAATCTTTTTTAATAACCGAAATAATAACGTGAATAAAAAACCAAAATTTGATGAAGCATAGTTCTACATTCTGACAACAGTTGTTACCCCCTGTTACAATTGCTGCATTCTACAGGTTGTTTCAAATGTCGGGAAAACAACTTCTTCACATTTATTCATCCCGTATATTTTCAAATTTAACTATTCATCAAAATTTTAACCACTGTATTGATACAATAGAATTGATCACAATTGCAAAAAATCATTAAATTCAAATGCGTACTATTCAAAAGCTGATCACTAAAAAAGGTGTCAAATTTTTGGTGGTCAGATTTTTTTACAGTATTAGTATTGCCATCTCCATACTGCATATGGTTTATATCCAAATTTTAATACTTATTAAATTAGAAAATCGTTTAGACTTCCTAACAGTCCAGGGTTGGCATTCTGTTCACACTAGCGAGTAGTCTTTAATCGATCTTGTCGATATACACATTCCGTTCACAAAATTTGGTTGTTTTGTTGCGACAAATAGTTCTAATTTCTAATACCCATAAGGTGTCGCCTACGAATTTCCTATCTTTCAAAATATCAATGTAAAATGTAAAATCCAGGCGACGTCGTTTAGAAGCGATCGCTAGTTTTTATGAACGGAATGTCACCCCTGTACGCTACTATTTTTATTCATAAGTTTACTTGATTGGATATCTTACCACATAATTGACAGAATCCTATGTTTTAGATGCTAATGTTGATTTAACGGCAAAAAAGTCAGATATAACTACATTCAAAGGAGCCTTCGAATTAGTAATGCGCCAACATTATCCTTCTTTAATAGCTCATGTTGCCATAAGGTTGGTATCTTGCCCTTCCATTTGCACCGAAGGATTAGGAATACTGTCTAGGTAAGTGGCTTTCTAATTATTATTGTCTACCGGCTTTAAATACCAGAATATAATGCCGTTTTTGAGACACTCTCCAATAGGATTGCCCTAACCGAAGAAGTGTGTATAAGTTGGTACAAAGATCAGGGGATCTATTCAATAACAGTGAGAGCTCCTACGAGAGTACACACTTTTAAAGTGCGCATGCGAGCTCTCTCTAAATTGCAAATTATGATATAGCCCGCATGCGCACTTTATAAATGTGAACTCTCGTAGGAGCTCTCACTGTTAGTGAATAGACCCCCAGAGGGTTTACAAGAAGAATCAACAATTACCAGAAGGTGTACAAGAAGGGGAAATAAGAAAAAAAGATGAGAAGATAATCAATAAGTATTGCAACTATTCATGATGTATCAAAAGTGTGTGTATTATGATATGTAAATCAGATGCGATGTTTACCAGAATAGATGAATCTAAACTAGCCGAGTCGAGCCGAACTTGGTAGCCTTGCCTGGCCTCTTGATAAAACAAATATAGACTTTAGAACAAACATTTTATTAAACTTTAACTTCTTGTCTTCAGCATATATTCTTACATATTATAAAAACACAAATTCATATAGTTGCTTTCTGTCCTTTGTTTATTTCGTACAAAACCATATCTGTTTCCCAGTAAGTAAAAGCAAGCAAGCAAGTAAATGAGATTTGTGTAAATTGATCAAATGTCATATCGGTACCAACGTGATCATTATAGATAATGTTATAAATGTAAGTCATCTTGTGTAGAAACAATTCAAACTTTTGTGTTGTCTCTTATTAAATGCTTGGGTATTTTTGCATAACTGATTTAAATAAAATGAAACCACTTTAGCGTGTCGAGACATACTAAAGTATTCACTAATGATATCTTGATTATCAAAAGCAGCATAAAAAATAAATGAAGAATTTGGTCGGACGCATAATATTTGTACTACCACTACACATATAATAACCAATTTCTTCAAAAGGTTTAAACAGAGCTTTAAGGAAGCTGTATTTAGGTTGATAGAGAGATTTAGAATAAATGTAGGTATTTTCAAATTCAAGTCGATTCGAACCCTACACCATCAAATGATAAATGGGTTTAGTAACTATATATAAGTTCATTCGGATGCTATAATAAATTGATAATAAAATTGGTTTTACCACATTTGATTGTCCAATAATTAAACATCTAAGAGATGCTGGAAATGTCGCCACCACGTGTTTTCAATGGAAAAGACCAATTATTTTCAACACCCTTATTCTTTGGCTTATGCCATACACTTTGGAAACCCTGAAGGACAGGTTGCCAAACTGTCCCAGACCAAGCAGATTATCTTCCAATACCGAAACATTACTTTAGTAATAAATGACCGGGAATATAGACAATCGTAACACGTGAGCTCATTTTTTTTTGTTCTAGCCTTAGCCCCTACAGTTTCGATGTGTCTCCATCTTGTACAGATGTTCCTCAGATAACGCATGACTCGATTCCTATTGGTGCTATTCCTATTTTGGCTTCTTCTACTTCAGAGTACACAGATGCCGTTTCTAGGACAATCAGTGCAGCTAACGCTGCATACCAAGGTATTTTTTATCGTTCAGTTACATAGATAATCTTTCATGCTTCTGAAAAACTATGAATTTATTATTAATTTTTGTCTATTATTTGAAATTTCAATAATACTAGACTAGATACTCTAAGCAATATCAGCGTACAATTGTGGGAGAGCATCCTGTGGAACAATTTTTCCTTGATGATAATTTACAAATTTTGGTGTTATCATTTAAGGAGTTCATTGTCGGTACCTCAAGTGTCAAATATATGCTCTGCTGCCCTGAATAAATAAACATTAAACCGAATTGTTTATATACCTATTATACCTTTTCATGATTAGCCAATATCGCCCCATGTTTCTTTTAAGTTTTCCGATTTCTGCACATTGTTGCCATATTTAAACAAACTGATAACAAAAATTACGTAGTTTAATTGTTTTTTTTTTTCGCAAAAAATCCTTTTTATTTTTCATTGTTCCATTTTTTTTTCAGAATTTACAAAGTCTGAAGAAGGTCAAGGTTTTGCGGGCCAAGTGTGCTTTGTAGCGGATTCAATAGGCTCAATATTAGGTTATGATGCGTTGTGTAGAACTACTAAGTACGCTTCAAGGCATGGAAGTGAAAGCAGTATATTGGATAGTGATTTACAAAAATGTAAGTAAGGAACTTTCTTCATTTTACCTTTTCAGGAATATTTGAATTACCTACTAATTTAATTTAAACAATGTCACATAATTTGAAGACAGTTTACATAATAATACAGTTTCTTTAAAAAGTATATGATTTGAATACAAAAATTTATTGTTTGAATAAGTAATCACTCCTGAATATTGGAAACAAAATAGTCTTAAAATTTTCGAATAATCAAAATATACGTCTCTCATTTATTCTATCTATATTATTAATTATAGAGGTCTTTGCTATTGATATCCAATTATAAATATAACACTTAGTTCTTGGTTTGTCTGGGAAAAATATAAATTTAAGATGTTAAATCTTGGAAAAAATTGCAAATTAAAGAATTTTCAAATGGTGCGTGTCGATGTTTTGGTGGTGTATGTCCAATCTGTTAACATTCAGTTACTGATAGCAAGTTATACGGTAGAACACCAAAATTTATTATCAAAATAAAAGTTTTAGCGTCCAAAGTCAACAAAATTCAGACCATCGCTCTAATTTAACTGGTTGAATGCGACAGAGTCCTCCTATTCATGGGCCTGTCAAATCAACAAAAATTTTCGTTAATACTTCAAATATAGTTTATTTCATTCCAACATCGAGCCGCCCTTATTGGAAAACTCTTTCAAAGGCTGGAGGGTATATCTACTACAGAAAAAAACATTTTTTCATACATAAAATTATATTTAGTATTTTTTCAAGAAGTAACTCTTATTATTTCTGAACGGCATTGTTTTATTTAGCAAACTTCTTTTTAATTTTTCAATATAACTTCTTCATCTAAATATTTATTGTAAATCATCATTTTTGAATGAACGAGATAACGGATATTCAGAAATTGTTAACTTTGCATTAGGAACTTGTTGCTCAAGCTCCTCAACTTGAACAAATAAACAAAATTTCTTCATATCTTCTGTATATGTTCTTTGTGGTGTATTTGTTTTCCGTTATTAGGAAAGTAAAGAACAATCTTTTTATATATATGTTTCAAAATATTTTCATTGATTGATTGATTACCATGTTGTCGAATTTTTTGTTAGTGAAGGGTAGGGATCAAAAAGTTTTTAAGAAATTCAATTATTCTTGATAACGGTAGCTGAACGATGCCGAAACGTCTATATAAATTTAATTTCCCAAAAATAACAGAAAGTATATTGTTTATTCACCTTAACCCACATTCATCCACATAATTATCCTTATTCCTTTGTATTGTAGTAGATGAAGTGCATATTAACGAATCTGGTCATTTGACTGCTCCTCTACCAAGAAGAAGATCATCCTCAACTAGTGAACAACAAAGTCAAATTAAGTTGGAGTTTGAAGTAACGGACTTCTTTATGTTTGGAAGTCCACTCGCTTTGGTACTAGCTTATAGAAAAATATCTTCACAAGATGATAAAATAAGTAAGTTTTAGTATATTTTCAAAATACTTGTTAATATATTAAAGTATAAAATAATTTCATACCGCTGAAGTCCAGTGAAAAGAATCTTTCATTGATAGCCAAAGTAAATAAACTGAACTTGAAAAAGCCAAAAAATCGGATTATTGGACTATATATTTAAGATTAATAGTATATTACTTAACAAGCATATAATTATGGCCATTATTCACGAAGGTGCGCTTAAGTCGCGAGCCGCAGGCGAGTGACATAAACACCTAAGTGAATAATAGCCATTATATGCGAGTAGAGTACTATATATTGTCCACGACTCTGAATCACCTGCTTATGTATACATTTTTTTGTCAAACTAAAACACTATAGTTTATTACATTTATATAGCTTGTTACTTCTTATGTTATTGAACACATTATATATTTAATGAGTATTCAATTCATTGTCTGATTCACTTTCCACATGAAATTTTCTAGTAATATCAAACACAAGTATAGTTATTGAAATTCTTGCAATTAACAATAAATTATTTAAAAAAACTAGATAAAACACTGGGGTGGTCCGT
>CAJUYG010000380.1:25876-52155 GCA_910591675.1 Galerucella calmariensis | reverse complement strand
AATCTTCCATTTCAGTTTGGCCCATTACTTACGGACCACCCTGTATAACGATCTACTTTTATATATACAACATCTTGATACTTTCGTTTATTTATATGTCTTCATAGCCTGATAGTTTGCGGCTCTGACTTGAAGAAGCGAGGAATTGTAGTCATGGGTTCGAACCCGACTCGCTGTGAAATTTTTTATTTTTTTCAATATATTGTGTCGTTTGTAGGAATAATCGGGGCCTATAGCCCGGGAAGTAGTTCTTCTTAGTTGAACGGTCACTATCTTTGAAAACTAGTTTTCAATACTTATAAAGCGTTGGAATATTTATTACTCTGCGATATCTATTTGAGATTACCCCGCAAGAAAAGTCCATAGGGGTCAAACAGGACTGCCTAGATTTTAATTTGTCACCTTTTACCAATTAGCAAGGTAAAATTTGAGTGTGTGCGCTGTTCTGTCCCACTTGGAACATGTTATTTGGTTGTAACCATTTTTCAATAAAAATGATTTTTCAAAAAATACCAAGAATTTGATAACACAACAATAATCACCTTTGCAATGTGGTTTTTGTACTGTCCCAATAACGATAAACAACAACTATTATCAGCTGGAACGAACTTATAACATATACAATTATTTTCAGATAATATAACCCGTCCAGTATGTCTTCAAGTGTATAACTTGTTCCATCCAACTGATCCTGTTGCCGCCAGACTTGAACCTCTATTATCTGCCCGGTTTTCTATTCTTGCCCCTGTAAATATTTCGCGATACGCGAAATATCCATTGGGAAACGGACAACCGTACCATCTTGGTAAGTTAATTTATTCGCATAATTCATTAATAAATGCTTTTAATTCAAACTTACTACTAAAACTTTGTATTTCTATCATCAGATCAAGCAAATCATACCACGAAAATTCGTTTTTCCATTATTTTTTTTTGTTTTTTTGGAAACTTTAAATCACGGAGTATAAGAGAATATACTGGAACTGCCGAAACCGGCTGTTTAAATTAGTTTGAGTCACAAAATTATTAAAAAACTGGAAAAAATAAATTATTTGCAACAGACATTTTACCTTCATAATTTCAATTTCTGTTTATTCCGTAATTTAAAGTGAGAATCATCATTATGGAATTTGGAATTTTTGAAACCCAATAAAAACTAATATTTTGTCTTCCACTCTTCTAGTCGAAATTCTCCACTCAAATCCCCAAATGTTTAACGATAACATGCAACTTAGACGACTATCAGAAGTCTCGATACAAAGCACTGTTTCGGGACTGATTGATATTCCCTTCCAAGCTATTAACGCTAGTAAGTACTTACTAGTAAATTTGTTATTTATTGCAAAAAAACTATTATTTCCCTTTTATAGAATAATTGGTTAGATATTAATTTTGTTGAAGTGAAATTGAAAATAAAATGGAGGCGATCTGTTCAACTCCAGATTTTTCGAGAATATTGAAAAGAGCAATAACTTGTTGATTATTGAAAAATTCAAATGGTAAAACAATGGAAATAAAGGTATTTAAGTGATAAATAACAATATGCATGCTTACTGTTCCTCTTCTTTGGTTTATTCTTCATATAGTTGAAGACCGTTTCAAGATATTTCGTGTTGGACTGATACTAAAAACGTGATTAACATTGGATAACCAACTAGGTTGAAAGAGCTTATTTTCTGTAGAGTGAAGTTAACAGAAAATAAACTTTCCAACGAGCTTTTTATACTAATTTCTTTACAACCATAATTAATTTTCTCCTCCCCTTTAGTTTAATTTTATCATTAGGTATATACGCAGGCACTTTACCGGTTGTCTGATAAAGAGAGCTAACCCGGCATAGTTCATAATAATGTCAAAAAAAATTATCTTTCCATAATAAATGTATGTACATAGGTACAATACCCAAAAAATGTTCACTAAAAGAAAACACTAATAAAAAAACTGAAAATCAATCTTTCTTATCTATAAGAGAAACTCACTCAAAAGAATACGGTACTAAATTTTCAAAAATTCAGAATATTAAAACTGTTAACGGGAATAGATTATAAATTTTAAACTGAACAAAATATATTATTCGGCCTCAATTATGCTTTATGTTTTGATATTACAAATTTCTTTTCTTACTTACTCAAGAAAATTTCGGACGGCTGGCCACTATAACTTTACTAAAATTTTAGTCAAAAGAAAATAATATATAAAAATTATTTGACACTTTTCACTAATCTATACGGAAGAAGAGAATCTAGAGCAACCGGTAGCAGAGAGCGCTCCCGACCTTACTGTGTTTTTTATCTACAAATTCGAAAATAGAACAATTGTTCAATCACCACCACCAAGCGATCGCGATCGCGAACAGTGGAATGAAACGATAATATAATATTTCATTAGGCGAATATCCTTCCAAATGATACCAAGTTTGCAAAATGCGTAAAGCGGAACAAAAGCTATAACAGTTCTATTGTCAGCTTTCCCACTCACCCCTACCAGTTATTTTACGAGATACAGAAGGTTGGCCCTCTTAATCCGTCACCCGTTACTTTATGGTATTCATTGAGAAACACATTTTTCATTCAGATTTCAACGATGCGATAATAACAGAAAAGCGAGAATATTACTACTACTCTGACTGTATACAATATATACAGATAGCGAAAGAGTTCAATCGGGCATACGATTTACACAAGTACGACAAGGATAATATGAGAAAAACTACTTGAAAGAGAGAGAAGAATAATTGTGGGCAGTTGGCGATGGGCGTATTTAGTTCCAGAGGCTGGAAGAATGTTCATCACCCACATATTTTAACTGCTGTTGCCAGAAGCGCAGATTGATTTGTAAAATAGGGGGGCGATGAACATTCTTCCAGCCTCTGAAACTAAATACGCCCATCGACAACTACCCACAATTATTCTTCTCTCTCTTTCAAGTAGTTTTTCTCATATTATCCTTGTCGTACTCGTGTAAATCGTATGCCCGATTAAACTTTTTCGGTATCTGTATGTCAGGAAGACAAAATGGGATTCCTGGAGTAAATTCTACCTAGAGCTGAAAAAACCTCAGAAAACACCCGAATCAAGAAAATTCAAATATCCCATCAATCCAATAAGCAATACATTGAATCCCAATAAAAAATTGGTAGCGAAGCCCTGGAAATCCTACTGATTGTACATCTATCATATTCTGTAGAGACAGGAACGGAACTATCTGTCAGATCGTCATCTCCGCTAGCTCGTGAGAAAAGGGCTGTAAAAGAGCAATGAACAAAGTAATAACCCAGAGCAAACTGAATTGGATTATTGTCTGGTTGAGTTATAAAAAGATCCTGGGCCAGTTGGTATAATCCCAGGAAAAAATAAGAGAATAAATCTAACTCAAGTACTTTGACAACTTTTCAGATTATCACTGGCAACTGTACATACTCCAGCTGCTTCGAAAAGAGATCGAGTTGTATTTATTCCCAAGCCATGAAAAGATTATTCCCAGTCAAAGTCATTGATGGCAAAAAATCCTTTATTTATGTTAAAGGTAATGCAGAACTTATTAATAGGTATGTTAGTGAAATCGTTTCCATTGGAAGGACAATACATTATTTTCTACAGGTCTACCTATCTGAAATATCCTTTGAATAATATTTAAACAAGTCGAGAATTGATGGTTTTATATGACGCCATTTTGTGGTGGATCGATTGTAGTGCTATCTAGCGGCACGTGTTGAAAGTAGGTATAAGGTAGAAAACTGGGAAATCAGAAACTGTAATTAGTGTACCTACAGCTATCTACTTTTAACTCATCGCCATCTACATGTTAATAACTTAAAAATGTCAATGTTGCCATATTTCAATTATAAACTAACTAGATATTTCAGAGTTCCTGTAAAAAACCAAGACGCACACCTTAAATATGTTTGTGGTATTATGAATATTATGTTTTCGTGTACATTTTAAAATTATATATAAGTTTATACATAGTAGCTGCGTTCTTTTTGACTGAGATGTCAGTTAATCTCATCTCACATCGGTACTGTGCGCGTTCTTTTTTATTCACTCACTTCGAAGTGAGCTGAGATTTTTCCTTCCCCTTCACCGATGCTGAATGTGTTGTGAGGGGGTATCAGTTAGACTTGAGTCGGAATTAAAGTGGAGGGGATGAATCAAGCGAGGTTATCGGAGATTCCAGATAGGTTATGTTTATATGTTTTATGTCTCTTATTCACGCATGTGACGGCAGATCGCGCGTTTCAATTGAGTAGGTCGTTCTTTTTCATGCTTACTCACATCACTTTATCTCAGATCACTTTAACTGAACAACAAGAATTCTCAGAAATATTAAATGTTTATGATTTAAATAAAGACATGATGAAATACTGTGATATCAGCATTGATGAAGCCAAAACGTTGGAGAAAGAAACAAGAACACAAAGTTGTGATAAATGGTATTTAGAACGAGCTAAGAGGTTAACAAGTAGCAAATTTAAAGAGATAATAAGAAGAAAAGATCTTGCTTATCAAAATAATTTGGCCAAATAGAATTGGGTTTAGTTAATGAAGAGAAAGCTGTAGAAAAATATTTTTAAAAAAATCCCCATTACAAAGTTTTTTGTTGTGGGCTTTGTGTAAACCCAGGAGTACCTTTCTTGGCAACTTCACCCGGTAGGCTAGTATATGATACTAAAACAAAATTGTATCATTTACTAGAAATTAAGACTTTGGTGAAAGGGGACTCATACAAAACCTTAGTATAAGGGAATGTATTGAAAGAGACCTAGCCTCATATTTGCAATATGATAAAACCAAAGGTATATCCCTTAAAAGGGGCCATTGTTTGTGATTCCAAGGCGGGAGTAACGGCGAGTTTGAGGTGGGTTTGGTTGGTAGGCATCTCCGTGGGGATGAGTCCAACACTGTCTGGGTACAGGTTAAGGACCCAGTCGAACATGAGTTTCCCATCTCGGCCCGAAAAAAAAAAAAAAAAATAAGAATACTTTGTTCAAATTCAAGACCAAATGGCTATAACGGGTTTACAAAATTGTCATTTATTAGTTGATAGTGGAACTGAAATATTTGTCCAAATTATTAAATTTGACGAAGACTTTGGGTTTCAACTTCTAAATAATAAATGAAGTAGGTATTTATAATCTGTTTTTTATTTAATAGACTACTTCTTTTTGATACTCTATAATGAGTAATCATTCATCCCACAAATTTTTAGACAGGCAATAACTATAAAACGGGTAGAGATACCTTAATAAAATTTGGTGTGCAGCAAATATATATAAAAAAGAGATACTTATTAATTTTACATTATTTGGATTTTTGACCCTATCGATCTAATAATGGAATTGCTGTGAAGTTATTCAGCATACAACATATGAACCATATTTGATTGAGTTGGTCGCTTATGGTGTTTGGAACATTACCAAGCAAAATCCTTTATCTTTTTACATTTCTTATAACTCTCTCAATATGAATTCGGGTACCTAAAAATAATCACACTATTATTAAGTCTTATATTATTTATGTACAATGTTATACATAATATACAAAATATAGAACACTATGTACACTTAAGTGATATTTGACTTCAGATATTATAAAGAATGTGCATTAATAACATTTTTGTGAATGTGTTGATTCGCTTAATGATTAGAAAGTAAAATATACACTTGATTATTTTAAAACATAGAATAAAATGAGTATACTCACTTGCTATATCTCTTGTGATCTGTTTCTGTTCTTCATTAAATTGAAAATCCTTCACATGTTTGGCAAAAGGTGTAATATTCAGATCGCAACCAACATTTCTGAGCTCTTCTTCGATAGTAAAACCTCTATCAGCCATTACTGCCATCCAGCTTTCAACATAGTTAATATCCCACTTTTAAGCACAAGCTCTTTGTCAGATATTCTTCCTGGATATAAGTCAGAGATAAATGTTGTGAAGCCATTTGGACTTATTCCGAGTAATCCTTTGACAGTGTTATGTGCTTTGTATTCTGAATATGTTGATGATTGCACAATGCAATCACCTAGTACTTCAATAAATATTTCCATGGCATCAAAAATTATTTTTGTGCTAGGTGGATTTTCTACTTTAGCTGTTCACTGGCCCAAATTGGAATTTGTTTGAAGTAAACAAATATAATGTTTATCCAAAACCTGAAAGTTTTTGATATGGTGGCTGGATTTACATTATATTTATTTGCCAGGTCGACAACTAGTAGCCCAACTCTAAGCCTCCTAATTGTCATGAATAGCTGAGTGTCCATATCTAAAATATGCAATGATTAATTAAAATTTGGATTTCTGCTTTCCAAAAATTTCTTCCCTTCCTGAATTATAAAACTGGCAAAGATTTTATATTTTTTCGCATCCTTAAAACCAGTATACAAATTTAGACGACCAGGGTTTTCTACTATTTGTTTGGGGATGTTATGTTCCTGCATGTTTTCAATTGTTTGCTTTTGTTCAGCATTCTCCCTTTCCAAAGGATGAGTGTATTTCTGCAAATTTTTATGTAGCTCACTATGATTGTTGATGCTACCTACATATGCATAAGAATGCTCATCATATATTGGATCTTCTAAAATAATATATATTATAACTAGGATATTTATAGAGAGATAAAAACACCTACTATTCTTGTCCGGTTTTCGTTCACTTGATTAAAATGGACATGACATATCCTCTTCTTGCTGTATTCCACATTATTCCCCAAATTTATTTTATAGATTTATTTTTATAGATTTTTGTTCATTCAACTTTGAAAATTTGATGACATAACTAATTTATTTTATTTCCACAGCCTTGCTTGTCTTTGTAGCTATGGTCACAAAATATAATACACAGTATTATTATTATATCAGTGTTTGCAGTCAATATTATTGAAAATACGTTGGATTGAATTTTTTTCAAATTTTATAATATAGGTACTGTTAATAATACTAATAGACAGTTGTAGATAAAATTTTGTACGTAACACGTGTGATAGGAATTATTAACGCACCTATGCGATTACACGACTCGGCCTACGGCCTCGTCGTGCAAACTTCACATGCGTGCGTTAATAATGTCCATATCCCACTAATTACGTAATTAACTATTATTTTACCATGGTACTGTGACACTTACTTATCTTTCTCCACAATAGAAGTGTGGCGATTGGCGAACAATAAATAGATAATTTTTTCGACTTAAAACAAACAAAATCACAACTTTTCCACTTTTATTAATATAACAAATATATTTGAGGTGAGTCTCGGGTTCCCACAGGAACACTGAAATATCTAGTTCGTTTATAATTGAAATATGGCAACATTGACATTTTTAAGTTATTAAAATGTAGATGGCGCCACATCAATTACCCTTAGTAGTTGAGTATCTATTTTTTTACCTCAGGCCTACTTTCGATAAGTGCCGCTGGATAGCACTACAATGCGATCCACCACAGTATGGCGTTAGCTGAAACCATCAATAGAGGTTGCCCTAGTGAATCGAGAAATATATTTGACTCTATGATACCCGATGCTGCAAGGCATGGAGCAGACGACTCCACATGTCGGTGGATGAAAAACATGCCTTGTAACAGCAATGTCAACTTTATTTGGAGATTTCATGAAGTTCTCGATAATGAAGGGATGCTCATAGGGATGAGTATTATCACCGATGATGTTGAACATTGTCATAGACGGATTCCTGATACAATTAAACAGTAAAAGGACTTCAGCACCAGTCAAAAATGACGTCTTTGCATATGGTTGTAAATAAACAATATTAATACTGACTATCTATTAAATACACACAATACCAAAAGTTCTGGAACCCCTAATTTTTAAAACAACGTCTTTTCATGATATAAATTTGATAACAAGAATATTTGGTAAGAATTGAAAAAGTAACAAAACAAGTTCTTTTGTATTCGGTATCAAGAGTTTTTATTTTCTTTTGTTCTCCATACACTCTTCCTAACAACTGTTATGCTACAAAATGTTAACGGTGAATTGATTGCCAGGTTAAGTTATTATTCAGTGGTCTATGGAGAACAATTTGAACATTTACTGTAAATGTTATTTGGTTTGCTTTTGTTAGAGTGTATAGAGTGTACGTTTCTTTTTCATGAATTATTTTGAATAACAAATTGTCATAAACGTTTTCAGATGTCAAGATAATAGTATCATGCTATTATCTTGACATCTACTGATAATACGCTTCACTTTAAATATGAAAATTGTTGCAGGAAACTGTAATTAAGCAAATTTTCCATTCTTGTTCACTGTATTCCAATCTGAATAAACTTGTGATACATTTTATGAATCAACTGAGCAAGAGAAATCCACAAATAGATTTTCTTTTCAAATATACTAAATTAAAATAAAATTTCTCCTCCTACTGTATCTTTATTTTTGCGTTATTTTATGGAATTGTATAGGGGTCCAAGACATTCGGTGTTGAGTGTAATACAGTTGCACATTCGTTTCCGACAATCCTTTCAATTTCATAAATCAAAACGAAATATCTCAAAACTGTCTAGACTTATTTTTCTTCCTGTATTAGATCAATTTTTATAGTAATTATTCGGTGTTATTAGAGTTTACCTTTTAAAAAGAGAAATTAAGATATAGAAGTAATTGGGAAAAAAAAAATAAAATCAAAGTTTATGAACAGCATGTCAATCTGAAGATTTCGGTATTCTTCAGTAAATCTGCCAACTCGTTGTCAACTGTCTGGTGTTCCATCTTTCAAAATTATTAGTTATAAAACTTGTTTTAGAACATGCGTACTCACAGCTTTATTCTGTTGGCATTATGGCGTGTAATTTTTAATACATTACATTACTTCCATTCCATTAGTAATTAAAAAATATATGTGCGTCTATATTATTTTATTATTATTAGTTCTCTCAAGTGTTTTTTTCACAAATAGGCAATTTTAAAAAAGTGTACAAGTGTGAAGTGAAAGATGTATCTGTACCAAAAATTAAACTTGAAAGTTCAGTAAAAAAATTGATTTGAAATATAATTCGATTTCCAGTACAACAAAAATGGTGGGGAAGTAAACGAATGGATTATGCTCTTTATTGCCCTGAGGGATTATCAAACTTTCCAACAAATGCTCTTCCACATTTATTCCACGCCAGTTATTGGGAAAGCTGTGACGTAATCGCTTTCATTTTAAGACAAATAGGAGGAATAGAAGTTACGTCTATGCCGGGTGATAATGACAGAGAACAAACCTTCAGACCCGGACAACCCAGAGAAAAATGGATAAGAAAACGAACGTCTGTTAAACTTAAGGTATAAAACGACCTCATATGCTCAATTTATGACAATATAATTAATTTCCATGTTTGACAATGTCACATCATACAATAATAATGAAATTTTATATTTTCCAGAACGTGACCGCAAATCACAGAGCTAATGATGTTATTGTTCGAGAAGGTGCGCCACAGTCGTTAACAGCAAGATTCATGTATGGACCTTTAGATATGATTACACTCACGGGAGAAAAAGTGGATATACATGTAATGAAAGATGCCCCTCTTGGCGAATGGTCACATTTGGCTACAGAAGTTACCGACAAAACTGGACGGATAACGTTCACAGTTCCTGAAGAAAAGTCGTTAAGTTACGGAATGTATCCTATCAAGGTAAGGAACTTATTTGGTTTTTAATACAAGGTCAACATCAGAAATGTGTCATGGAATTAGTAAGTGCGCGGTCTTTTGATAAAATACATTAAGCACATAACTTTTGTTTCTTTAAAATATTTCGACATTGTACTTATGAGTATCACATTTTCAATATTTTCATTTCAATCAACCACATAATTGCAAAAACAGAAGCTAAATTCTCTGAAAATTGACCGGTAACAGAGAAAAAATCGTGTTGGAAGTAAAACTATGAGAAAACGATCCGAAACCTTCATTTTAAATACTTTGATTAAAATTTCTTGCAAACAACTCACTAAGATACATTTATAGTAAAAGCATTTAGTTCTCTATATGCATTTGACTCTTTTTGCTATCATATAATATTTTGCTGGAAATCTTCGGCTACGTTTCGACTTAAAATAAGCACTAATTTTTTCATATTTCATTCACCAAAACATTGGTTATTTTGTATTACAGATGGTTGTTAGAGGAGACCATACCGCAGTAGACTTCTTTTTGGCTGTGGTTCCTCCTAAAACAGAATGTATTGTGTTTAGTATAGATGGTTCTTTCACAGCAAGTGTTTCGGTCACTGGCCGTGATCCAAAAGTTAGAGCGGGTGCAGTTGATGTTGTGAGGTAAATCTATTGTTTTTTTTATGAAAAATACGCTCCCAATCAATATTTTTGTCATTATAGGCGTGTCATTATATACGTTATTTTAAAATTCTCCAAATGACGTTTCTTCAGTGCTTGTCTTACCTAACATATCATTCACATTTATAATTATAAGTGACTTACATTGATTTTTGCAACAGTTCTCGTTGATGTTAAATATTTAGAATTATTTTATCAATTTTCTGTTATCATACACCCACCGGCAAAAAAACTCGACCACCTAAAATTTTGCTAAGTTCGCTGTCCAAGAACTTTCGTGATTTTTCATTGATTTCAATTGTTTTTATGACAAATTGTAGATAAAAATGTTGATAGTTAGCTTTATTTATACAGGGTGAAAAAAACCATCGATTTGTAGTCGAATTTCTTAACACTCTGTTGAATAGCTCGGGAAAATTGTAGAGTGTACGCTCAGTTTAGCACAAAGACAATCCTTTTCGCTATCTTCCAGTTTTTATTTCTTTTGAAGATACACGTATACAATTAAAAGTCTGAAATTGTCTTAGGGAAAAAATTTAATTTGTAATGTTTCAATATTCAACAGTAATTTTAAACAAAAAAAACATAATTGGCATATTCCAATATTTCGTATACCCACCTCCAGCGCAATTAATTGCACGCAATCGCCGAAACATTAAATTGATAAGACGAATAATGAGATCTTGCGGAATTGCGTCATATTCAGCTTGCAACGCAAAACGCAGCTCGTCAAGTGTTTTGGGTTGGATAACAATACTTACTACATGTGGCCTTAGGGAACTACAGCTTCCTGCAGAACGTCTTTTATGCAACGTTGAGCACTTCAAATAAATAATAATTCTGTGCTGCTATTGATTCCAGGCGTTTATTTGAATACGCGTATCTTCAAAAGAAATCAAAATATCAAGGTGAAATAAACATTACGAAGTTCTTGGACAACGAACTTCAACATAATTTTAGGTGGCCAAGTTTTTTTTGCAGGTGAGTGTATATATAATTTTTTAAATTCCCATCCCGGGGTTGGGCTCTATATTAAATTATTTTAAATCGAATTTAGTTTCAAATATTTATTGAACTATTTAATAATAATTCAAATAATTAACTATGCAGGTTGAAAGAAGTGACTTTATGTTATACATTTTCAATTGACAGGTGACAGACATGACAGATGTTGCTATATCTCTCTTACACCCACCAATAAGGGACCTATCTCTAACACATTGATTTTCCTATGCCAATAGTGATACCCCCTTAGACTATCTACTTATAATTTATGAATATTAAATTTTTACATCAATTATTATACAAGGCAATCCGACCTGTCAAATAAAATTCAATATGCTGTCCCAGGGAAAACAAAAATATGGTTTTGGTCTTTTGGTACTCACAAGAGTGTTTATTTTGGTGAAAGGTGATTTTATTTGGCTAAAAACTGAAACAATAAAATGAGAACATAAAAGAAAATAATTCCAACGTCAATATTATAATATGGGTAATCCAAACAGGCGATTATAATAGGTACCTACATCTTGTAGATCACAATATCATTGGTGTACCATTATCAACATCCTTACAAAAAAATAGTTTTCTCAGCTGATCAAATTGTTTGCCCTGGACGGCCATATTAGGTCACGTAATTTTTATTGCCTTATACTTCTTACTCTTACTATTTCCAAATGTTCATTATTATTGATCAAGATTTAACCAACGATTCTGGTTTGCAATTAGACCGGCTTCGGCGTACTTGCGCCTCATAGTTTTAGGAGTTTTCATATACCGGGTGTCCCAAGTTTTCGTATACAAGCAATATCTCGGATATTTGACAAGATAATTGATAAATAAAAAACTGCATTGAAAGACATTGAAGTACCTTCCCAATGACTTCTAAAAAAAATATTACATTTGACAGCACTCACCCCTCACTTTTTATTTTCAAATGGCACCCCCTGTATATTGTCATTTAAAATTTTGTGTGTTTATATTTGGAATACCTCTGATGCAATTCAACAAACTAAAAAAAATAACAGCATGTTCAAAATTATTTCCTGCAGAATCCTTACAAGCTGCAAAACTTGTTAAAAGTGTTGTGTGTCCCGTCTGAATCATAGCTGGTGTAACGCTACGGGATGCTACACGAATGCGTTCTTTAAGATCCTCTAAACTAAATGATAAAATACTTTTAACAAGTTTTGCAGCTTGCATGGATTCCGCAGAAAATAATTTTGAACACTTGCTGTGTTCGTGTTTTGAAATGCATCAAAGGTATTTTAGTTGAAATTTATACTTCATGAAATATTGATGCTTTTGTTATTATTATTAATTGAGAAAAATACAAAGTTGTTGTATTCCAAAAAGAATGATAGGCAATTTCCAATGACAAAGGGGGTGCCATTTGAAAATAAAAAGTGTGGGGTAGCTACCACAGGGCTGTCAAATGTAAAACATGTTTTCATACGTCATTAGGAAGGTACTTTAATGCCATTTAATGCAGTGTTTTTACTTATGAATTACCTTGTTAAATAAGCGAGAAATATGCGATAACTTTGGACACCCGGTATGTACTATGGGATAAGCATCATAACTCGTTGGTGGTTTCTCAATTACGACATCCTCAAGGTACCGGATGGTCTTTGGCGTGAGCAATAAAAAACCAAATCTGCCGATGAGAAAATGAAATGGAATATTGTTATCTGTGAGTGCATTTGAAGAGAAATTAAAGAAGTTCTCAAGCGAGAGTGCATTTTACTCAATTGGAGAATTTTTGGATGCCACACCAGGAGTTAACAATGTAAATTGATGTTGGTAAAATTGGTGATGTTATTTAATTTTTCATTCAAACCGATAATTTGCATTATCTTACAATAAATCATTTGTGACAAAAGTATTTTCTATGGTTTATCTTTAAGATCTTCCTAACACTTCGTTTGCACTGATGGCCCATCCAGATGAAAACATACCTATTTGTGTATTACTGATTTTACAATGTGTTTCTTCATGACTCTGATGGATTTAGATTTGTCCCCAGATTGATGTTATCCTTAATGCCGATAACAACACGCTGTATCGTATAGTACCATTCTTGAATATGTGGGTCCCGCTTGGTGTTCTGACTTGATTGTGGTAAAAGTTTATTAGAAAATATTCAAAGAAAATTCTCTCAAATTCACTTGGGTCTGAGAAGACCTTCTTATGAAGAGAGACTTGTTATGGCCTACTTAACTTCTTTTGAACTTCGACGTCATCGTGGAGATCTTATCACATATAAAATATTAAAATTCAACTTTGTACACCTTTCTGTGATATTCCCATTAAACCAAGACAACCGACTCAGAGGACAGGAATTAAAACTTAGAAAAGAAAACTCTGCGGCCAGATCAAGACAAAATTTTCTGACTAAGAGAGTTTTTGATGCCTGGAACAGTCACATCATTTCTGCTTCTTCTACTAACATATTTAAAAATAGACTAGACCGTCTATTTGCATATTATTATCTTTCAGTTCTTGCCCTGGTTTATATGTTATAGTAGTAACTTTATTTTTATTTACTATAGGCTTCAACCATTTAAATAAAAACTAAAATATTTTTAGGCATTGGCAAGAATTAGGATTCTTAATTATCTACATTACTGGAAGACCCGATATGCAACATAGGAGAGTGGTGTCTTGGTTATCACAACATAATTTTCCACATGGCTTAATATCATTTGCAGATGGACTATCCACGGATCCACTCGGTCACAAAGCCGCCTATTTAAACAACTTGGTCGAGGTAAGTTGCTTTAACCCGCAGGGACTTGAAACAATCAAAAACTACTAAACTTTTTGCAAAAAAATATCTGCTAATTCGGAATTAACAAATTATACTACTATGTTGTTGACCCTAATATTATTTTCTAAAAAAAGAAGAATGATAAACGGAAAAATAAGTTTTTCGCATTTTAATCAACAATGTTAAGATATGTAAAACTGGTTCAAAAAAAGTTGTATATCTGCTACAATATTTACGCCGCAAATCGTAAAAACCATTTCTCACTCGACTGCATACATTCAGATGAATTTTTTCCGAGATATATGTATTTTCCTACCCCCCCCCCCCAACTTGCATGTTCATTAAATTGATAAACAATAAAAGAGGAGAATTGAAATAATAATTATAAATATTTATTGTTCTCGACAATTATATAACAAGGATTACAACATAAAGTAGCATCCAAAATTGAATAATCTTTTTGTTATTTTATATATTATTATTTCAACGTTTTAGTGGCGTTCCAGCTACCGTCATCAAGAATAATTGAGTTTTTTCAAATTTTAGTCCCTATCATGACAACGCAAGGTATACATCATATACATCACGAATTCAACCATTTGCCATTTAGTTCTTATTTCCATCTATGATTTCCATTTCTTGTTGTTGTAGTAGTTATAGACCAGTATTTATAATTTCAAAGGGCACCAATAAAAAAAATAGCGAAAAGTATTCGTGGATAACTGGTCTTTGAAACACTTGCTCTATTTCGAGCACTCCGGCTTCGCCGTCGTGCTTGAAAAATCGCGCGTGTTTTAAAGACCTTAATATCCACTTATACTTCAATATACTATTTTCGCCTACCTGAATTGAATTGTTTGGTAGTTTGATTAATTACTTCGTTAGAAGTTTTAATTTATTGGACTCGTGGTAAAGTTGAATGTCTATATATTTCTCCAAAATATTGAACTTGTGAAATGACCGATTATCTTCCTTATTCAAAGTATCTTTACAAACTACAGATTTTCTCACCATCACAAATAACTTCTAAGCAATCAAATAATCCAATTACAATGAAAAACCAAATAAAAACAAAATATTTTTGACAGATCTAAAAACTTATTTCGAGGTTTGCCAAACCAAAAATGACTGAACTGCTTTGCTATTTGATATTAATAGAAAATGAAAAATCTACCCGAAGAAGATAATGAACTGGACCGTAGTCTGGTCAGTGGTCATGCCTATTTTAAATGCTCTCACTCTTTTCTCGCCTTTTAAAACGTCAAATGCTGCAAAAACCTTGAATATGATAATTAATTACCATTATTGTTATTGTTGAATATGTAGGGGACAATAAGTCTACTCTGTCTTTAATACGTCATTGGTCTATAATGTTGATAGTATTAATAAGTTATAATTTTTTTAGAACCACGGTGTGGTTATACATGCAGCTTATGGTAGCGCAAAGGACATAAGCGTGTACACTTCGGTTGGGATTAAACAAAAGCAGATTTTTATAATTGGAAAGGCTACTAAAAAGCAACAATCTCAAGCAACTATTTTAACAGATGGCTATGCAGCACATTTAACAATGTTGATGTCGTACGGCGGATCACGACCTGCCCAAGGTAATGCCAGAATGGTTATACCTAGGGGACATTTCGGTCTTCCAGGGCAAAGTTTTTCTAGGAGAAGAAGGTAAATTGTTGAATTTTTTTAAAGATTTTTAACATTTGCAGTATCGAGAAAAATGTATTTCAATGTTTATTTGTTGATATGTCCATACTAGCAAAACATGTATTTCATAATATTCACGTGCATATATGTTACGTTTAGATTTTTATAGAGTCGTCAACCATATAACATTTAACAGGAAATTATCCGTATCAACTTTTTCAAACGATGTAAATGTCAAGTAATTGAGAGACAGAACATTCCGTGTTTTCCATCTTTTTAAAGACTCCTATCTATTTTCTTGGACTAGATCGTTAGCTGCACAGTTTTTATTTTGTTTATAAGAATATACATATATACATCAATCCCATTTTGTTTTGTTGTCGTGTTTTCGAAATCATAACACGAAATTCAATCATAAATTGTTTGTCTCGTATTATGACTAAAGACTAAATGTCTTATTTCAATAATCAAATCAGTAGGATATTTGAAACAGTCAACAGTGAAATAATTTATTTTTCTGGATACTGAAAGTTTGTAAATATGCTTATTTTATATAAATTTTAGAATTAACCAAACTAGTATTGGTTTTCAACGTTTACAAAATCATTTTTAAAAGCGACCATCATAAAAAATGTCAGTGTACTTATGTTGAAAAAATGATTTTAAAAACGTTGCACTTACAGGTTGGTAGAAAATTTCGTGCAATTCAATGAAAAATAAATGTTAATAATTCTAAAAATGTTTTTAATCTTCAGTATAATCTCTTATTAGTATATTATTCAACAAACATATAATGATTATTCACGATGATGTTAGGTGAATAATACCCATTATATATGCGAGAAAAATTCTATTTTTTTCCACGACTCTGTTTTTGAATGGATTCATTATTTTCTTTCTCTTCTCTCCAATTTAGGAAGAGATTATTGGCTTCCATAACTATATAATTTTCGATTTTTCCAGCGTTATATTTAAGGACACTATTTATTCTGCTTCTCTTATTTTTAGCTATGAAACATTCATTTCAGTGTCTGATTCGCTTTGGATATTTTATTTTCTAGTAATTTCAATTTTAATAATTCAGAAATCAGTTTAAAATTATTTCACAGTTTTGATAAACATCATACTCTATATACAACCGTTTTGTTTATAAATTATTATGTATTCGTAGCGGAGTGGCATAGATGTCTGGATGCGAAAATGAAGAATTGTAGGCGTAGTGGGTTCGAATCATGGACGTGGTCATACTTTTTACTCTTTACATCGTGAGATATATAGTCTTATTTATCATTTCTTTACCTACAGGTACATGCAATAAGAAATGGAACATAGCTATTTAATGTATTCTCCGATCTAAAAAGTCAACCAACAAACAATTTGTATCAATTTACTTCAATAATTAGCTGAACAGCTGGATTCAGAACCACTCTAAGAAACCCCGCCTCTTCTCCTTCCAATATTTGATAGTTATGTGGTTATGTGCGTGCCATTTAGTATTCAAATGCCTCTTGACGTTAGAGTTATCCGTCGCTACAAATTGGAACAATAGGTTTACGTTTTATGTTGAAATTGAAAAATGAATTGTTAAATTAGAGACGCCATTGTTAATCCAAACAGTCATTATTTTAAATTGAAAAAAAATTTCGTGTGCGGGGATTGAACCGTGATCCTACGCGTCTATAGCAAAGCACTCAACATAGCATAAGATGCGGAGAAAGGGGGACACATTCGCGCGCACCGCACCGTTGTAATCGAGACTGATCCTTTACGATGATAGAAGCGCTGCTACCAGGTTGGTTAAAAGTAACTATTGGAGTTTATTTATGTTGTTAATAATGTGATTGCGATATACCAGATTCGTTAAAAGTAAGATTTTAGAAATTGTCGTTGCAGCCAACCTCAAAACGTCACGTGTCACGTGCTACGTCACATTGTCAAAGGTGTGCGGATGGGAACGCTCTCTTTTGTGACTTCGAGTCCAGACATTCAATTAAAGTTGGTGAATAAAGACATTTCTTAAAAAGTGAGGTCATGAAAAAAAATCTTAGTTTATTAATCCATTGAGACGCATTCAACCCACACCGCTATCACCACCACCATGTCCAACAGAACAGAAGAGAGCATGAAAAATGAAGTCGATATCTAATCTAATTCCAGCCGGCTATGGCCATATGATTGGAATCTTCTTGGTTATAACAAGTCATGGCACGTACGGCACTTACGATTTCAGGATCTCGAACTGTTTCCATTTCCCTGGCACTTTCACTGTATGTACAAGAATCAAATAGAAAGGCCCCAACAGTATTTGCTAATTTTCCGTCACCAGCTCCGTGTGTTTCAAGTGAACCTTTGCAAAGAATGAAAACTTGATTAATGCTAAACTCCACAATGTCACTGCAGTTGAATAATTTAATAAATGGAGCATAGGTTCTATATTCAGCCTTTCGAATAGAATCGTCAAACATCGGCTTACGGTGGATATCAAACATCGAAGGCATGTCGTCGTTTTGACGTTTTCCATACATGGTTGCCATTTTTCAATTTGAAACCCAGTGATTGCAGGACCAATTTGTTTGCGAACATGAGCTGTTTTATCTTTGGCGGTTGCTTAGCTAATGAAGTTGAAAGCTCTGCTCTGACGGTAATGTTGGTTATTTCAAGTTGTTGTATAACAGGTAAGTAGTCCAAATTATGAGAAATTTCATCAATGGAATATCCAGAATCTACTTGTTTAACGAATTCGTAGATAATATGAGCAGGTCTGTTTGCATCGAAGGCTCCAGTGATAATGTTACAATCGAAACGGATTCTGGATACTTTAATGATTTTGACGGGGAGTATTTTCGGTCAAAAACCCAACATTCGCCTAAGACTATCAGTTTGTATGAAGGAAATTTTATATTTACTGGAAATTTCACATTTCAACGTATTGTGATTGGGTTTTAGTGAAAATACCGGTCTAGTTGAATTGCTCGCAACCCAATTTATCGTTGATAAACGTTTCAAGATCAGCAATTTTATAACACCCTGTGGGAAAATCAAAACTTTGCAGCTTGTCTTTGGCATCGTAATAGTGAAATATACAATTTTCGATGTTTGGTATACTGTGATAAGAATGAAAAGATCGCAGAGCTATTTCGTAATCATTCTTTGGATCGAGCACAATAGGAGTAGGAGGCTGAAAGGTAAACACGTGATTGGTGCTGTTAACTCTCAGCAACTGAGACATGATGACTAATGAAATTCGAGACATGTTTGAATTCAAATATCATTTTTTATTGTTTGTTTACAAAGAAAACAAGTGGCTTGTGAACTCGGAGGACCGTCACAATGCGTCATCCAATCAGGTCGATTGTAATGGATGAAACAAGACGTATTTGTAGTTCAAAATTTGCTCGATATTCATTGGGAAGTTTATGCCACATATCAAGCAATTCCGAAGGCCTTACACACTCTATTAGATGTTCAATGGGAAAGTGTTTTAGCTCTTCAGCAGTGAAACTACTCAATGCTTTTCCATGGTAGATGTGTTGAAGTAATAGTTCCGTCATTGTTGTAGAAATTTCAAACACAAATGCCCGCAATCTCCAATGGTATGCGGTTTCCCAGATTTTGCTATAAGTAATGAGATATTGTAAGATGCCCGCAAGCCATCGTCGTTGCTTTCAGACGTTGAAGCGAACATACTATGCACGGTGGGTCTCTTTTCATACTTTTCCTTCAATGTTTGGAAATATTTCAAATCCTTACCTATTTTGTCAGGATAACACCTTCTTAGATGATCTTCCAGCTTCGATGGTTTCATAGAGTCATTGCTCAAGACTTTGTTGCATAAAAGATACATGGGCAATCGCTTGTCTGTATTTGATGGAAGAAAACCAAATTTCAAATATTCAACACTGTACTGTCGACACTTCTTAGATTCAGCCATCATAATAGATGTGGCTTTTTAAGAGAATAATATATTTAAATAATTGAAATGAAATTAAAGTAGAGCTAGCTGGAATAGAAGTTTAATATTCCTGAACTTTCTGTTCTTTTTCGAAATGAATATAGGTATTTAATTTCATTTTATACTTTTACTTTGTATATATTTTATACGTGTACTTAGTCACTTACTAAACGCAACATACTTATTCATTACAAAACACAATCAAAACTAAGTATTTATTTACGCACTTATAAAGATAAAAAATTAGGACTATCCATACAAAACGCACGCATCACTTAAAAATACTTAAAATCAGATAGTTTAAGAAAGAAAAAAAATACTGTTATAATTTTCCTTGACCTATGAAATATTTATTTTTGGAATGGTTCAGAACCTACTGTTTGTGGGTTTGTTTTTCCCGCAGATACAAGTTGCTAACAAATAGATAGGTAGGTACTTACTTTTCCAACACTGGCAAACAATAATATCAATTCACTTTAATTTTCAAAAGTCTGAAAACTACTTCCGTCACTGGTGAACACTTATATAGGTACACTTCGTTTTTTGAAATTCCGGAAACAACTGAGTAATGTTTATCATTCGCATTCGTATTTATATTAGAGAAAAATCCAACAAGTTCATGCAAGTTCAGACACGACTTTAACTAGGCGGGCGGGAGGCGCGGCATCGGCGAGTCTTGACACGCTCTTTCTGAATATGGAATATGCAAGTTCTTACAAAAACAATTGCTGAGCTTCTTATAATATTGTCTTCCTATATTCATAGAAGTCAAGTCGGGTCACCTAATACATTTTTATAGACCCCCGTTAACGAGTTGTGGACCCCTGGGGGTCCACCTGGACCACTTTGGGAATCAATGGTCTAGATAAAGCTCAGCCTAATTCTGTCTTTTTATTCGATGAATGTCTACATGTGATACATGTGATGGTCTACAGAAAATTCGTGAATATTACCTACTCCATGTGTAGACATAAAGATATCGATGCTGCATATCTTTGTTAAACATATTCAAAAATACCGAAACAGCTTATACGCGACAATGGTAATGTAATTGTGTTATTCAAGCAAGATGAGGTGAATTTGAAACATATATACGACGAACTAGAATCTCTATCTATCTATCTCCAGACATGAAATTCGACACATTTAAAAATATGTGTTAAACGTGCTGATGGGACCGTTATGGTACTTTGGTAATTGTGAAGGATTTCCCCCTTAATGATGGTAGGTATCGCAAAGGATTCCATAAATATATAAAATTGTAAGCTGCGCCTTTAGTCTATACCGATATGTCTGAGGATAAGGTTGCTACTGCATTGCGCAAGAAAAATGTGTCTGAACTTGCTAGATCGATTCGCGGAAAATACTTGGCGTAGAAATTGGGTAAATTAGTCTATTAATAAACTATTTAAGCCAATATCCGAAGGAAGAAAAACCTGATGATGTGTTTACACCTTTTCTCGAAACGGAACCGGTGGCCGAAACCGATGAATCCGGCAATATTACACGTTCTGAATCTCCAGAAGAGATGCGTCCCGAAATTTCTCAGGAAGCTTTCGCAGATTATTTGGATCATCAGTCATCAGTTCATTGGAGATTACTTCCAGAAAGATGATAAAATTGATAAAAATTATGGTCCGATATACAATGATGAAATCGGTTGGTCATTAGGCAAACGTCGAATTGCGTTTGATGGAAAAACCGGTAATAAACATACTACCTGAGAAAAACAAAGAAGGAAGATATGTAATTGGAACACCAGGCTTGTATGAGCTTCTATTTTACCGAGACCCCAGTTACAAAGATCAAGATTTACAGAACTATAAAAATCTTTTGACAACAACTGAAGTTCATTTAGACACGTTAGATCGTCTCAAGGGCTCAAGTACTGAAAAATATCACTACATCATAAAACCTTTATTCAAAACAAAATCTCTGACGACAACGAATAGATCGTCCCAGGTATTGACTCGGAAAGGAAAAGGTATCGATCGTTTAACATATAATGATAAACCTATGGAGTATATTTATTGGGGCGCTGCCAATGAATTGGATCGTTTGAAGTTGTTGATTGCTTCAAAAGAGGCAGGTAATACGTCACACGACAATAAATTATTAGCAATTATCAATGAGCTCAAGGAGGCTGATATAATAAAATAAGCTGAAACTTGTTCATTTCAATTATGCCTGTCGATAAATTCGGACATAGACATCAAACGCTCTATGCGCGTCTACCAGCAAAAATTACGTTTCCTCATACACCGGACGGTGATATTAATATTGAAAATTTGTAATGTTAAGGAACCGACAACAAATAGTGACGCTGCAACTAAAAAATATGTTGATATGCAATTGAATGACTTACGTACTAATCACCATTAATTCAAACACATGGTGTGATGCTGCAGCAACAAGACCATGATATAAAGGATTTAGCAGTTGCATTAAACGAAATAAGAAACGAGCTTCATAAGAATAAAATTCCCATATTACAGAATATTGCCAACTTACAAAAAAAAACTAACGAAATTGATGCATTCATTTCGCGAAATCCTCTTGTAGCAGGTAGGGATATAGCTTCGAAGAAATACGTTGACAAATCAATTGTCGTAGCATAAGTCTTTATTCGGAAAAAATTGAATGCCTCTACGAACCTGTGTGCTGCAAGCATACATAAATTGAAAAAAGAAATTGCAGAAAATATCAGATACGATACTGAAAAAATTCCCTCGAAGACGTACTATAATCAAGGCGGGGTTGTTTGATCTTTGGCAATTACATAATTGGACGAAATAAAAATTATAAAATGATACTAGTCGTTATTGATTGTTTCTCAAAATTTCTTTGGACACGCTCGCTAAAGACGAAGAATGGTGAGGAAATCACTCGAGCATTCTTGGATATTCTCGCCCACACTAACGAAACACCGAAAAATCTGCAATCTGATCAGGGTAAGGAACTTTACAACAGCAAATTTCAAAATTGATTGAAAAAACACGGTATAAATCATTATAGCGTGTTTAGTACGATGAAGGCTTCTATGGCTGAGCGTGTTATAAAAACTTTGAAATCGAAGTTCTACAAGTATTTCAGTTTAAATGGAACCTACAAATGGATAGACGTTCTACCTAAAATTACTTAAGATTACAACAATACAAAACATTCTACACCAAAATATAATTAAGCCTTCTAAAGCCAACAAATCCAACGAAAAATATATTTTGAATAACGCCTATAATCATTAAAAGAAAATTCAAAGTCAGAGACATTGTTCGCATATCCAAGGCAAAACATGTCTTTGAAAAAAGTTATACACCCAATTGGACTACCGAGCTATTTAAAATCACCAAAGTTCAAATTACCAACCCTGCTCCGTATTTACTTGAAGACATGCAGGGTTTACCAATCAGTGATTGCTTCTATGATAAAGAACTACAGAAAACATCGAATCCAGACATTTACTTGATTGAAAAAATGATAACAAAATATATGTGAAATGGCTCGGATTAGATAAAAAACATAACAGTTGGATTGAAAACGTGGCTGTTTTGCAACTACTTTTTGCTCCGCCGCGTATGAATACATTTTTGGAGGAAGAGCTGGCGTTAACCACAAAGAATTGAGAATATAAATAGAAGTGATCTTCAGTAATTGAGCTTAGTTAGCAACATTACTTCTCAAGATAGTGTTTACGGTAATGCTGAAATCGAATCAGATTCAAATGGTGTATCTGACTGTAGTAAAGAGTTGGATATAATTTTGGAAGACTATGAGATTGTCTAAAAATATATACCTACTTTCAACACAATATACAATTTCAGGTTATGGAGTAAAATGTGGACTAAGTCCTGCAAGATCATTTACGCCGGCTGTTATTTTATCTCAACAGCTCAAGTTCAGCAAAAAGTATTTGTTCATCTTGTTATGAACAAAAAGTATGCTTTGCTTACTTAGTTCAACATTTGCTCCTAAATTTTTGCATCTCGTTATAGTCCATTTAATAACTAGGAGAATTTATTTGAAAAGCCTTACTCACACCTCTAAAAGTTACCAGATTAGTTACTAAAGGGTGTGTTCCGAAAAAGAAGTCTACAGTCGTGTTCCAAATCTTTTAAATATGCTTTGATTGATGAAAAAATCAGCTACGCATAGTCATAAGTCAATTTCTCGTCTGTCTAGTAGATTATTTAGATGTTAAACAGACGGGTATTCTGTCAAATGTAACACATTGTCCTTTTTCGTATAGATTAGAACATACACATCAATCTAATATAGCTGTTTTTAATTAGCAAATAACTGACTGCAATAAAAAGGATGTCAATAAGTTAGTTTTTAAACTATTTTATAATTTTCATTATACTTTCACAAAACCCATTCTTTTATATATATATTTTAAACTTTCGATAGCTTATAACCTTCATAAACTTTTGACGATATCTTTCCAAATATGTAAAAGTAGAATGCATATAATACACAAATAGTACATTTATTCAAAAGGACTACACGGTTGAATTTAATTTGTTCCAAAGCTTGCATTTTTGTTCTTCGAACGGCATTTTTAATTCACTTATCACAATTTTTCAAAAGTCTTGGTATTCCACTAATATTTTTTGCTGCACTGTATTTTGTTCTTCTACCTCGGTATTCCTTTAATAGTTAATTATCCGTTGACTCTACTACTCCTATGAGGAAAATGATGAGCATTCAATACCATGTTAATATAAAAGTAATAATCTTACCAATAGACCTTTTTAACGGAAGACATCTTGTGGTTGCGGCGACCGTTGTCCACCTATAGATTTATATAGGAATTAATAGAAGCTAACTGTAATATTGAATGGAAACTGTAACTTAGGACTTGGACAGCTGTGCCTAAGCTTACAGCAACGGTATATTTCTTCTCTTTTTTTAGGGACTCGTCCAGGGAATAAATACAATTTATACTTTTATTTTTCTGGAAGAAATATAACGTTGCCGTAATCTTAGGTACACCTGTCCAAGCTCTAAGTTATAGTTTCCATTTAATATTACAGTTAGCTTCTGTTAGTTCCTATATAAATCTATAGGTGGAGAACGGTCGCCGCAACCACAAGATGTCTTCCGTTAAAAGAAATTGTAGATATTATATGAATGTATTTGATTTTTGACGGTCCTAAATGACCTATAAGTTCACCTTTATATTGTTTTACTGGACTAAGCGAGGAGCTGGTAGCCGAAGTAGAAGGATCTATAATTGCAGATATTTAATACAAATGCTTACTGAAGTTTCATCGAAACTAAGTGAAAATAATGAAATAACAAGAGCGGATGCGATGACAAATTAAGTATATATCTATCTGTCAGAACTATCAAAAATGAAAACTATCAGCTGATGTGAATATTAAAAAGTGTTGTGTGAAACTGGGCGCAATCTGACCAATCAGAGGTCTACAGAATTGCCAACTTAAATTCAAATTACTCCTCCTGGTTTTCAAATAAGGTATAGTAGGAAATGCACCTTGCAATGAGCTGGTCATAAAATGGAGAATTCGTGAATTTACGGGCACAGAAGCAATACAAAGTGCGAAGGGAAGCTAATTGGCGAGATTTTAAATCTTTTTAAAGATTTAGAGAAAAAAATGTAAATTGGATGGCAACGTACTTTGGAAAAAAATATTTAAAGGAGAGGAGGCGCTCTCTTTCTTCAAATCATAAAATGAAGGTTTTATTGCAATATATGACCAATCCTGGATTTCAGATGGGTGTAGCAGAAGAATAGGGCACAAGCATAAATTTTGCTATTGGTGGGAATTGACGCTTTGTCAGGTCTCTTAACACCTTGCACTTTGTATTCCAAGTATTGCATGGTTCCAGTGTGTAAATCAACGTCTATTAAAACTCCAGACAAAATATTTGTTACTTTACCTGGTGGCACAAGCAAAAATACACTTAAGAGAAGGGCATTACTTTTGTTTGTGAAGACCATTTTAATGTAAGTACCTACTTCTATGCTGGTTGTTTTTATTCTTAAATAGTTTGAGGTTATGTACCTATATGTCTAGGAATCAACCATAAAGCAGCTATTTGACTTCATAAATTCAAACAGCATAAATGAGTCTACTTTGGACAAGTTATCAGTTTGTGCTTTTACAAAACCTTCGCTAGTCATATCTTTACCCACAAAATATGAAAGAATCGTAACTGAACTAGTAAATAAAATATATTCTTCCAAAAGTTTTAAAATATCCTCGGAAATATCGAATATTTATGTCCACTTTCCATTTTACGTTGACTTTTAGAAATAAAAAAAGCACACACAAACACGTAATGGTCTCAAACATATGAAGCAATTAATAGTTGATTGAAATACAATATAAACTCGCAACTACACACAACCTAATGCAATACCGGCCATATTGACATAAGTAAACACAAGAGATATGGCATCACTCGTATCATCGGTAGCGTTCGAAAATCCTCGGGTTGTGGTCGGAAAGTGCATTGAAATTTGAATTTTATTTTAAAATTTGGGAGTAATTTCCAATGGACACTGGTTTATTTCCTATTATTAGTAATAAAAAAAACAATATAGCCTCTATGACTCTCTCTCTCTCTCTCT
>CAJUYG010000380.1:2436-25866 GCA_910591675.1 Galerucella calmariensis | reverse complement strand
AATTTCTCTATTTATTCGTTTCACAATCATTTGCTTTGGGTGGTTGACCGAGACTATTGTATTTGTTGCAATTTTGTAAACAGCCACATTTACGAAATTTCTCAATTATTCTATCAACTGTGGACTGTGAAGGTGCTGATCGGTTTTCAAAAGCAACAACGAATAAATTTACTATTTCCCTAATCGAGTGACCTCCAAAATACAACGATAAAATTTGAATTTTTTCCTGAAGGGTGTACATTCTAATTTCTCTACAAATTTATTTTGAAAAGTTATGGGCTTCAATAATACTCTGATACTCTGACTGTTGTTTACTGAATATCTCTGTGTCTAACGCTAATTAAAGACCGCCCACAGCTCAGACTGCGGAGTGGTGGGAATTGTACATGTTTTAGGTGTCCAAATGAACGATTGTAATAATCGTGTTTTTAATCTGTTGAAGTTTGATATTGGTTAACTAGTTCAAAAGCAGTTCTGATACAACGCTTAAACTTACTATGTTCCATCTTTAAATGCATGTACCTTGTATATTATTATCACCTCTAAACCATTGCACTATAATAATGTATCAAGAAGTTTTATATAGAGCTTATGATAATATCACAATAATAAAATGATTTCCAGAATTATTATACTGAATTTAAATTGAAATTTCTAGAAATTTTAATATGAGGAGCGAATCAGACACTGAAATGAAAGTTACCCGGCCCAAAATATGAGAAGCATGATAAATACTATCCTTAAATGTATTGCCAGAAAAGGTGAACAATTATAGGTATATGAAAGCCTATAATCCTCTCCCAAATTGGAGAAAAGAGAAATAAATAAATAAATGTTTAAACAGGTACTCGATAATAGGGGTCACTCGCCTGCGGCTCGCGACAAAAACGCACCTTCGTGAATAATAGCCATCATTATATGCTTGTTGAATAATATACTATTATTCTATACATGAAGTTAATGAGTTAACGGTTCCTATGACCTCTTCATTCGACGAATTTAGGTTAGGTTAGGTTTGTGGTGAGTGGGTCTATAAGGCCCTCCACTGCGAGTCTATTGTGGCTCACACCTCACACCACTAAATTCGACGAATTTAGTACCATGGGTTTCAATAGACTAATTGAACGAACATATTTTGACTCAAAAAAGCAAACAAGGCGAATAAAACTGAATGCATAAGCAGTGGTGTTTCGGGGGGTTGGACTTTCTGTAAAAGTTGACGACTTAGATGAAAGTATCTAAAAGAAAAGTTATAATCATTAGAAAATCAAACTTTTTATCAGTAACTTTTCACCATAAAAATTCTATGAAAACGCAAAAAAAATTCCCTCCAGCTGTAAAATATTATTTCTAAAGAAGAAGGTTGCAAAACACTTACCACGTTTTGATAAAATACCTTAAGAGTTGAAACTTTCTTACAAAAATTTCAATAACTGAACGATTTTCAATTTTCTCCATGCCAACTTAAAATAGCTTGTTAAGAAATAATGAGTTGGCAAACTAAAAATAAATCTTACCTGCTTAGTATGAAACATGAAACATTTGATTAGAACAAAACTTTCGGTTCTGCTCGTCACCTATAGAAGACATTGCACGAACTTTTCAATCAACCCATATAAATTATGCATGTGGTGATAATGAATGTTTCAGCCATGATCCAGGTATATCTTCTCCTGCTCGCAACAGTGGCTTTCTCAAAAGAAAGGTTTACATTAGTCATGTCTAACTATGTCTCGCTAGTTTATTATGATGGTAATTATAACAATACCCTTCCACAATCGTCACTGTAGAATTGCACAATTGAAGTTCATTCAGTAGTGTCAAGAGTAGTGTGGCGCTTATTAAGTTACCAAATAAGACAATTCAATATATTATTTATCAATTGATACAAAATGGAGTATTCTCACTTTTATGAAAATTCTGCGTTGATATATTGAATTCTCTTGAGGCATCTAAAAGAACTTCAAGTTAATTATAACTTGTTATTATAAAATTATATTTTTTATCACTGATTATCATTAAAAATTTTGTTTTTTGACAGTATTGGGTTGATTTTTTGTTTCTTGAATGATTCTGTGAAGATCTGTAGATTTGAAATCGAAAATTAATATCAATTTAACCCATCTCAGACTTCATCCTCTATAATTTCAAATGCAATGCTGGAAACGATCCCCTCCAGCCAAAATACATAAACGTAGTCTACGTCTCATCGATCGTCGAACACGCTTAAATATTTGTGGAGTATTTCTTATAGTATAACACGTATTGGTGTGTTGTAAACTGATAACTGGTAACCCCATAACCAGAAAGCACATGAATATAATTCTGGAAATCTAGGAGGCCAGTGTTGCAGTCTACGTACATCATAGTATTTTTATGCGATATGAAATACAATGTCCACTTACAAATAGTGGGTGAATACGTATACACTATCCACTCCTTCAATTTTAGTATATTGTTACATTTCATTCCTTTGCCCATCACTGGAATATACCGAATACTTTTGGAAAACTTGATTTTTATTTGAAAATTGATCCAAAACAATTGATATTTTGAGCAATTAATCAGTGTGAAAAATAGTTAAATAAAACCATCATAAATTACTATCATTAAATCAGTCAATACCAGAATTATGCAATTGAAAATGGATAACGAGTGAACCTAAACAAGGGGCCGTACCCAAATTACGTAAGACAATTTTCCTTGATTTATCAAGCCTCCTATCTCAACCTAAGATACCGTAAGATTTTATAAACGTGCCCTACTCTCTTACGTGAGATTTTTCTCTTATAAAATGCAAAAAAATTGACTTATATAAAGACAATAGGTAAAAAAGGTCACATTTGCAGAGGTATAAACATCACTCGAAAGTAGCAAGCCTATTAATCTCGAAAATTTTACTTGACACCGGATATATCGAAATGTTCGCTTCTGTGGTGGCTCGTTATACTCAATTTGAGAGTTTTTGATACAAAATGTCATAAAAATCCTACATAAGAAAAATTGTTTCACCCACACCCATAACAGCGTACCTAAGGAAATGTCAATTTTACCCCTGTCTTAATAATCAACGTAATCTGGGTACGGCCCCCAACTACCCAAAATTTAATAATATTTTTGCAATTCGTTTTCTCTAAAATAATTACCAGTTTTTTATTATTTTCAACTTTCTCATCAAGCTGGTTCACTACCAGTAAATTAAGCTTCAGACCTTTGCTTTGCTAGGGTCCGCCGTTTCATTCCTACAATACCCTTGTGTCCCTGGTCCATTTACGTGTCATCCTATGGTAGATAGTTTTTGAAAGCAGTTCCTAACCAGTCTGTATCTGATCTGAAGGCACGATAAGGATTTCATTACTGCCTGGATTCTGGATAGTATAAGGATCTTTTTTGCCGCCGCCTACGGAAAGTGCCTGACATTATCGATTATCAATTTTTAATGATATTCTGCAAAACAAACATAAAAGTCAGCACTCAGAATTGAACGAAAGCGTGCAGTGTCTTTATGTACCTTTAGCTACTTATACGGTACCTGCTATAATTAGCCGGCGACACAAGCGATGAATGGGGGCTTTCCAAAGTATATACGAACACTACTCAATCTGACATAGTTTGTTACTTATAAAATAAGTAATGTATGACGGTCCTGAGATTTAGAACAATAAATCAATAGTTTTTAAATATTATCAGAGACACTTCTTGTGATTTTTCATTTTAGAGTTTTCAACCAATTTTTAATTATAATTATCACAATAATAAAAATAATAATAATTTACTACATTATTTTTTAAGTAATTAATTTCTGCAGTTTAAAGACCTTGTTCGATTGCCTAACATTCTGGTTAATTATAAATAAAATAAATAAAAACATACTTTCATATAATGCAGATATTGAAAATTCCAGCTTTGCTTAATCAATATAAGCTTTTTGTTCCTTGCAATATTTTATTGAATATTTGTTTAATTTTTTGAACATTCTAAATTTGTGTGTATGCTAAATGTATAATATATGAATCCTATATTACTTTAATAAAATATTCCATATCAACTGTGAATACAGTGTGAATACCTCTTATGAAATGCTAAACATACATAGTTTTTGACGTAATTTTCTTACTTTCATTTACTAGATCACATCACTTATTAACTTCTCTGAATGATAAGTAGTTGTCGCCTCTATGGACAAACTTATGTGGTTTTGACAAGTGACATAGTGTTAAACATTGATTCCCCAATCTACAGTTACTCCTAAACATAAAAATAGTTTCATTGATTTCAGCAGTCCTTGGTACCCCAGTATTTGGCTTGTACTTTTGGTTGTATTGCTTATCTGAAACATTAGCGTTTTCACAAGATCCTTTTTGGCGAAATTCTCCCTAGTTCAAGAAGTTTATATCTCCAGTCTTTTCCTCTCCGAAGCACAACAGGCAAATATGATCATCCCTACATGGCGTCTATCTATGACATCATGCTTTCGTCGACACTTCAAACATGTTACGAATGGCAAATTGAAAATTAATATACGCGATTCTACAATGTAAGAATAAATCGATATTTGTTGTCTAATTATTTAAATTCTGGGATCAAATTTCAACAAGAGTATGATGTCACGCACTTCTGATCAGTGTTTAAAGGTACGTCCACATTATGCCGCTGTTTGCCGATTCGATGTAGACGCGACCATTGGCACGTTCCAATAAGCCAGCAGTGTACCAATGAAAATCTCTGTGTCGGTCTCCTTCAAAAGAAGCCAACAAGAACGTAGAGTGGGGACGTGCCAACCACTGGCCCCTCGCGGCTTTAGTTGTGAGTAAGACTATGCCAGCTAGCACGTGCTTTCAAATGAAGTGGACGAACGGTAAAGCTAATAATCTGACAAATCTATAGCGGGATCGTCCTGTTCTGTGAAAATTGTTCGACCAAACCAAATGAATAATATAAATAAATAAATGTTTTTACAGTTGCTGGCTTTGCCAATTGGCATTGTCAATGGCAAATCGTGGCATAGTGTGGACGCGCCTTAAGATACGTTGACGGATTGTTATGTTTTGCCTTCATATTTTTACTGAATTAAATATGATCCACACATGTAATCTGATTATTATTGAATGTCATCATCCCTATTCGTAACACCAGTAAAATTTGCATCTTTGACAGAAAGACATATTACTTCAATGAGGATATTGTATACTTTGGCAAGTTTATCTGAAACCGTGAAAGGAATGCAGTCGAAACTATTCGACATTGCCACGTTTAACTATGAAAAAGTTGAAGTACTGATTATGTAGTGATAATAATTATAAATGGGTCTTTTTATTATTAACAATATTAAAAATATGATTGAACGTTAATTTTATAATGTGCTTGTTTCCTTGGATTTATTCTATTAACATTATTTTCCAATTCATGAATATTAAAAGAGAACACTTTTCCAAATTTGTTATGGGCTTCTTGAAGCTCTGGCAACGTTGTACGAAAACCATAATGACCACACGCTCCGATTACATAATTGGTGATTTTTATGGACCAGCTGACTTCTTATTGGCAAGCGCGTGCGTATGTTCTTCCCTCTCACTTCGTCAATTGACTGATATCGATTTATCCAGTGGCGTTTCTATTGTCAGTTACCTTTGTAATTTCAGTTTTACTTGGTAAAATAGGTACCGTACGCCATTTGTACGTTTGACATTTATCCCCCTTTTTTTTTCTCGCCTCTCACCGACGCCCCGTAGCTTCAGATAAACTTGCCAAACTATAAGTGGAAGCGTATTTTGAACAATTGGACAAATGTTTATTAAAGACTTGTAGATATATTAGAAAGACGTTTGTGTGAATGTATCATTATTGATGGAAACCATATAAATTTTAACTTAAATTTTCTGTTTTATCAGTCATCGAACTTATTAAGTGATGTATACCATACCATAGTAGGTACCATAGTAATTGGTATATTTTCAGGAAATTGCGCCAAAACTAGTAATAATTGTATTTATTACTGAATATATATGTGAAACATAACTAATTTAATAATTTCCCTCGAGCTAAAATTTGACATAGTTTATGAGACACAAAAAATAGATATTTTTTGGTGTTATAATAATTATATTTTGAAGATTCGATAACTTTTAGAGAATTTAATAAAGTTGCTTGGTTAAGTGTTACTATAACCGTAGATTTAAAATGGCTACTATATTTTTTAATATCAACATTGTATAAAAATAGGAATAGTTATAACAAAGTTAAAAGTAGGTATTCGTTATTTTTTTAACTCCGGTTAGTTACTTCCGACGTTATTTAGAAATTTTGGCGAAATTCTCTTCAATATATTGTTAAAAATCTCTGACAACGATTGTCAAATGAAGACCAGACAAGACTTCTGATTTTTGGTGTAATTAATTGCAATCAAATTTGTATGAAAATAAACAAGTCATTCCACAAAATAGTGAAATTTCTCGACAATTCACAAGGATATTTAGGTCCATTTTTTAAATTATTCTTCACTTTCAGCATAAACAATAAACGAATAAACCATAGACTACTGGAATAAACACAAGATCGAAATCTTTTTGTATCTACGGTTTAAAACTACAGAATTTCAGTCCATTCTTCTGGTTCACTTTCGCAAGTCGAAAACCACTACCCATACGAGGTATATGGTAGTATTTGTGGTATACCAATCGCCTTTGGTCTTATTTCCACCATTGTAAAGGTTATATAAGGTGGCCCGGATTTTAACACTCACTACAGGAAAGTCTTAAACCGTAAGATACAGAATCGGTTAAAGGAAACAATGATTGTGCAATTTAAGGACCAATTCAGCGATGCCAAGATATAAGATATCTGAGATATTCCGACTGGTTGCAGCTATATCCGACAAAGTATTTATATTTTAAATATTTTGCTTTCAATATTAGATAACCCTGTGTGCTGGACGGAATTTAACAATTATAGACTCATTAACTCATATTGACTTTTCTCGTCCTATTGACAACAGGTTTTTCAAGTTGCAATGAGAAAAGTCAAGATGTGAAGACCAACCCTTTGATGCTACTACTAGTGGTCTCCACCTCGTGAAATGATATTTCGGTAAAATATATCTACTATCGCTATCTTTATACAATGGTATTAGCATGTTTAGAAGTTTCCGTCATGTTTAAAATCACAACGGTAACTTATTCCGTATAATGAAAATGAACTTGTTTTGTTAGTATTTTGTAAGTGTGGAAAGCTATAATTTGCTTTTATTTAACAGTCGTTCTGCGAAGAGAGCTACGTCTTACCCGATAGCCACTGAATTAACACCACCACTAATGGAAAGATCGTTGAGCACTCGTCGTTACCAGTTACCGAAACCGATGCTCTCTATTTCACCAATAGGAAAACAAAGTTCGAGTTAAGCTGTTAAAAGCTGACAAACTTTTTACTGCTTTTTTTCCGAATCGATAATTAGAAGCTCACGTAAAAGTTATTGAAAAATGTATGATTCTTATTAAAATTGCATAAACAATCAAAAAATTTCTCGGGACTAGTGTACGTGTTCAATGTGCCGTACCCTTGGTACGGTTACATTTAACAATTAGTTGATCAATAAGTGAAAATATTTTACAAAAGTATAAATTGGGTATACATTTTGTGTTGGGTGTTTGTAGGGATTTAGGAAAAAGGTAGTAAAATGGCCTCTTAGAAAATTTTATTTTAAGTTGGAAGAAATAATATAATTATTACATTTGGAATCTAAAAAGATTTTGTAAATTGGCGGCAAATAATTGAAGATCACTTTACAGTATCCCCTATCGTCCATTTTTTTTAGTCATTGAAGAATTTTTTCCTGTAATACATAAAGGTGTCTAGAGAATATGTTGGTGAGGTTTTGGATGTTTTTCATTGTTTGTATATCCATTTTATAGTGTTCGGCAAGTTAGTGAAAAGTAAAGTTTGGTAAGAATTTTTGTCTTATGAGCCGTCCTCATGCTAGAAGCAGCAATCTCTTTGCTTATTATACATTACTCTAACATTTTGTCTTTAACTTAGATATTGAATGCCCAATGGATCCTTAAGCACTGTTGTCCGATACTCAACGTGAAATTTTAAAGGAAGATGCCTCTAAATTTCAAAGGTTTAGTTACATAATAGACCTTTAGTGCGGTTTTTCAATTCATTAAGTCTTTCTGGCTTTTCTACAAGTCTAAATGTTACTTTGCGTCTGAACAATTTGCATGTTTTTTCATTTTTACGAAACAAAAAATAATTCTTCAATATCAAATGGCTTGTAAACAGAGTGTGAGGTGATAGATTGAAGTGACATTTTACGTATGCTATGACAAATGAGTAATTTTATTGGAAAAAAAATTTTAGCTCTTCTTGTGACCAATACTATTCGTCAATAATCTTTTCATTTTATGGATGTACGCACAAATTTTCCGTATGCTAGCAGTATGCGAAAATGACCTAGGTCAGCGTCAGTGGGGATTACTAAAATTCTAAAAATATGACTGAAATAATCGTTTTTATGTGTTCCTATATTCTATATTTCAAAACATTATCTAAATGTTCGCGTGTCATTGGTGCCAAGAGCTATGTTTGGTGTGAATGTGGAAATAAATTTAGTATGGATGCAGAGAGGGAATGAAGAGATGATGGCGGATGAAACTTTTTCTGACAATGATTTGTTACCACCCCTCCACTATATTTAAACAATGTTTTGCCTCTCTTATTCTTATTATATTGAAAAAATATTCGGATGTAAATTTTATATTTATATCTTCCGATTTATATACCTATATTAGAATTAATAAAATGTTAGAACAAATTTAGTGTTTGTTAGATCTTGCCATTGTTTATATTTTTCTACCCGTGTCGTGTATTGATGAAAAAAATCATTGTATCATCTTAATTAAATTATATGAAGAGTATTATTAAGTACTTATCCGAAAATATGAAAAGGTTATCCCAATTAGTTATTCGATTGAAGAAAAAATTGATGCTGTGTCATTCGAATAACAATTATTGATTATTCCGAAATATAGTTTATGGAAGGACCTACAGCTTTTCTTATAACTTATATCCCATTCAACTGTACAAACTTACCAGATTTTCAGGTTTTGCTCATTTGTTCTTCACTCTTGCCTTCCATAACCCGTCTGTCCATCCTTTTGATTTGGCAATTTGGCATGTTTTTTTTTCGGATTTGATCATCATAAAACTGACATCTTGCATATCGGAATTTGTAAAATTAAGAATTATGATGAAAATGCTTACGTTTTCATATATTCTGAATGCATAATGACATCTAAATTATCAGTTGAAAAATATTGTGATGTCTTCACATTTTTTGTGCTTTCTCTACATTATAAATGTCATAGTCACGAATGTTGAAATTGTAATGTATATTTTTTATTTTTCGTTTAGGTGATTAATTAACTATATATTTTTTATTCTATAATGGGGTACATGAAGAAAATGTTTTTCCTCAAATTTTTAAAAATTCCGACAATAAATATATATATTCTTATTTAAAATATATGTACCTACATATTTGATTTGTTGATTTTTGAAAATATCTTTAAATTATAATAAATGTTGAAAAAAATATAAATTATTTATTTTAGAGTTGTTGAGCAAAAGCAATAACAGACATGTCGAGTTTTATTATTTTGAACTTATTTTTGTGTTAATCATATTTTAATTGCTTATAATAGAATTCAATTATAACATGTTTTTTACATTCTTGGTTATTACTTTTCACGTGCATTGGAATTTTATTATTTACTTAATTGAAAATTACTTGCATGAAAACATGGGCGTAGACTAACTTAGGGCGGCCGTAGGTACAGGATCAACATTTTGTTGTAAAAGTAACCACAAAAATATGTTAGCCTTTAGGCGGTATTGCAGTACATCAATATAAATAAAGTACTTCCCATACAAGGGCTTCCACTGCAGTCTGCTTGCACTCTCCGCCGAGTAATCAATTGCTGCAGTCAGGGTATTCCCGGTATAGGTAGATTATATCCTCGTCCGTATACTGCCGAATACGCCCATCCGTATCATGTGGTTATAGTGTAACAGTTCTCGACAAACAGACAGAAATATTACAATTCGCAACAGTACTTGCCCTCTGCTGAAAATATTAATATTATTCGAAATCCAGAAATATTTCTGTATCCACTTCAATTTACGAAGAAGAAAGACCAAAATGGCGAATCTAACACCATTTTTCATCGGTTAAGTATGTTGAATATTTTACAATGAAATATGAGACATTTTTCCATATATCTAATATTATTCCGTCCCACAACACCTTTTTTCTCAAGAACCAATTTGATTAAACGATATCGTCCATATTGACGGAATATAGACATAATTATGAAATAGCGGCAATGACCTAGCGTGCACTATCGAAAACAAAATTAATTTGTTATCGTTCGTGTTGATACAGCTGAGTGTCACGGTGAAAATATTTGACCGTGTACGGTGGGGCTAAAAATTCTGCCGATACCGTAGCAAATATGACCGCATCCCAAGCGCTCGCTGGTACAGTGCACGTACTGCAAATTTTCTAATTTCCTCTTCTGCAAAATGTGGCCACCTTTACTGTGCGGGAATATATATGTATGTACCTACTACTCCGAATAAAACTTTTGATGAAACAATTATTAAAATATTATAAAATTAGGTTTTTTTCCATTTATACTATTTTTAAATATTTTTACTTTGTCTAAGCATTAAAAATGAGTTTTAAAAATTCTAATTCTAAAATTGTTCTAATTAAATCCAATACTAAAAATATTTCTTAGGGATGATTACAAAATTATGATCAAACTTTGATATAACTCATATTCGTAGTCTTCTAACTGCAAAATAGAACCCCCAAAATTATCTATAAGTTTAAACAAAAGTTAGTTGCAAAGGACCCCGCACTTCCTAAGTGAATATATGGTTCCGGTCAAAATGAATTAAATTTTATTATCTTGTACGTCCTGACATAGAAATCAAAAGTTGTCATGAGCAAAACTACCGAAAACCCCAAATAAGGTCAGTTTTGACCTCTTAAATATTGTCACACACCCCAGCGTCCGTCAAAGTAAGAGAGTATAAAATGTAAAAATGTTCGAGTTAAGTATGCAATGAGAAAACTGGTCATTAAATAAAGATCCTCCTAGCATGAATTAAACCTGAAGTTTGATATATAAGAAACATGTAGTTACTGTGTTTTATAAGAATATTTGATTTGTCATGCATTTTTGGATCACCCTGTATAATAAAAGTATATTAAAAAGGCGTATCATCTTATTTTTTTTCGCCATGATACGCCAAGATACCAATACTTTATTCATCTTGAGGCAGAGTTTAAATTCAATACCAAAAACATCTGACTGCAGAACAACAACTTCCAAACATGACCCTTGCATACACTTTGAGTTTTGGTGCTTTATTGGTTGCTAGGTCACGCGACAACCATTGCTCTTATGCTAACGTTCAATTCCATGTATACTAAAACATTAAAAATATTGTCTTCCGTTGTTCTAGCCTAGTGTCTTCGCAACTTACATCAAAAGCTGTCAGTAGTTATGAAAAAAGTCCTATTACATTCAATTTTTCGAAGAGTTTTCTGCGCAAAAAACTCGCTCTATCAGCATCACTTCTACAGATCTATTATTGTTTACTGTATAATCAAGGATTTATAAACTTTTGTTATTCAATCATCAAGACCAGATAGACCTGAGTCAAAGAAATGTGGTGAAATATACTTAAGCAATAAATGCTTTTTCCAACTATGCCAAGATTGTTAAAATCAGCTCAATCGCTTAGGAGTTATCAGAAGTTTATTTTAAAAAACATCTTGGAAATAATTTACAGGATTTTCTTTTGACCACTTTAGTCTTAACATTTTTTTTACAGCAGGTCGGTACGACGAACAGTTTCCGAGATATAGCACTCTTCTTTCTTACCTGACTACTCAGTAAATAGTTAATGTTCCACTGCGAAACATTTTTTTCATAAAACCTGATTGAATATTTCTTTGTATGGACCGACTAGTGAACACGAATTATAGCTAATTTTGTTTCACAACAGAAGTTGATAATTTATTATTGAACTTTCAGGAATATTGATTTACGTTATCTACTGTATAAATTTAACTGTAGGTTGTGATAGATTCTAAAAATGTTTATGTATTTTAAATATTTATATGTATATATGTATCAAATTGTTGCAATAAAATGTGATAAATTATCGTAATTATATTCTTTGATATATACAATAGTTCTAAAAATGTCACATAAACTTCCAAAGGGTTTTCCAATAAGGACGTTGAAATAGAGTAAATGGTATTCAAACGGTAAGTCTCGTCTCCTCTGCAAAAGATAACGATACTCACAAATCATTAATGGGAAATCCATAGAGTAATAAATAAGAGAGATGTTAAACGTGTAGTGTTTTGTGGCACAAAGTTACCACTAGCGCCTACCCTGATTACTGGTACGAACTAGCACTCAAGAAGCGCGCTTTTCGAATTTTCAAGCTTTCAGCATACGCGTAATATTATACAATATTTGCAATAGGCATGACGACAGTATCAAAAAATCGTCGATATAATGGTTTTAGGGGAAAGTTCATATCAAAAAAATTCAAAACACTGCTTTAGCTTTATTTAAAAAATTCAGATTATTAACATTTTCAATAAAATAAAACATAAAAATACTGCAATCGGCCATTTTGACTGAAACACCAATCACAGCGCATGACGCCACAGGTAGGTAAACACCGCTGTCATTCAATACTCAATACACTCATTTTCTGTGTTTTGTTGTTGTGAATAATACTGATTACGCATTTGGATTGATCTTTTATTATTTTACGTGTGATTTATCGTCTCCATCCTACTATAACAATGAAATCAAGCTTTGTTAAGGCAAATAGCTCTAATTTGCCCAGGATTGATATAATGATATCTTCTGTAAGTTCCTTGTGGCATTACTTATTCTTTTGGGAATCAAACCACAATAATGTTTTCTATTTTTTGAAAAATAAAAAACATTATTGTGGTTTGATTCCTAAAAGAATAAGAAAAAATGATATAATGATGTTGGGCGATTTCCTCGCAAAAAATCAAGAATTTTGCTCGTCTGAGTTTAGAAACGTGAAAGCTTCCTTGTAAGTGAATTTTGTATTTATCTTCACCCTAGACTAGATACAACCAACTTAGATATAATCAAACTAGTTTTAAGCTCTTGCGAGTTTATTCAACTTTCATAGGTTGGCATATACATTTAAGGGGCATACATCCTGGTTTCATACGTACTTGTGATACTGACCCCATCACATGATACTGTATATAATTTTTTTTTATTGGTGAACCATTTTACCTATTTTGTCCACGACCACCTAATAATAAGTCAATATTTTACCTCCTAACTGAAGGTATATGGTACCCATATATCAACTGTCGTGAATTATGGTTCATAATTCACGACTAGAGATGGAGGTACAATATGAAATAAACTATTAAATCTGTGTATTGTGTTCAGGAAATTTGTTTCTGACATATATCGTATCTATAAAATATTGTAATTTTTACTATTGATACTTTTCATAACGATATTTTCTAATATTAAGTATTTTAAAACAATATATTTATAACGGTACGTTGTATCGATACTTTCTACAGTATCGCCCATCTCTATATATGTCAAATTATTTGAAGTAGCTGCCACAACATTTTGAGGTTAGTAATATGCCAAATCGCTACTGACTTTTATTTATTAATAAATAAATTAAGTGTCGTGGACAAAGTATAGTATTTTACTCGCAATTTATGGCCATAATTCACTTGGGTGACTTGCGCCCCTCGCCTGCGGCTCGTGACGCAAACGTCACCCATCGTGAATTATGGCTATCATAAATTGCTCGTTTAATAATATACTATAAAGCACGCCTCAGCGTGTTTAAATCGAACTTTTTAGCACGCGCGTGTTTTAAAGTTACCGTGGCAACATCAACAACTCGAGAAACGAAGTCTAAATCTATGGTCTAAATCATGTCTAAATGTCAATTTTTTTATTATTGATCTGACAGGAGTAGTTTGTAACGTCAAAACTTTTATTCGAACGATATTTAACAATGTCAAATTTATAAATTAAAATGGAAAGTGCCGTTGGTATTGTTTGAAATATTGATATTTCCATTTTTCAAATCTTAGGAAATGGTATTTAAATTAATACTATTGACATTCACAGAACTCAATAAGGTTGAACTTCCATCAAAATACAAATTAGTTTATGTTTTTCTCATTTACATGACAACGCAAGGTGTACATCATATACGTCACGAATTCAACCATTTGACATTTAGTTGACGTTTCCATCTATGATTTCCATTTCTTGTTGTTGTAGTAGTTATAGACCGGTATTTATAATTTCAAAGTGCACCAATAAAAAAAAAATATCGTAAAGTATTCGTGGATAACTGGTCTTTAAAACACTTGCTCTATTTCGAGCACTCCGGCTTCGCCGTCGTGCTCCAAAAATCGCGCGTGTTTTAAAGACCTTAATATCCACTTATACTTTAATATACTATTCCATATCATCTGGCAACTGCAAAAAGAAAATTGAATTGATTGATTGATTGAATTGAAATTGAAATTGATAATGAATTATAGACAAGACCAAAACAAACATAACCTCAATAAATTAGATATTTCATAGCCTCAATATTTCAACTATTTCACGTCAAACAAACGTTTTAAGTTTGAGAAATATAAAAATAATAGGATATCATACTCACAAGTGGTCTTCACAGAAATAAAGTGGCCAATTCGTGACTACGTCGTTCGGGTTTCGCCTTGCGAGCTTCAACCACTTATCTCTTATCTATCATTTTCTTGTTTGGAACATGTACAAACACTTTGTTTGGTGTTCTTATTGATGTGTTTTTACACTGCGGTATGCACACCACTTATAAACTTTAGAATTCATTTCTATGACACGAATTTATTTAATGTTTTGTTTACTTTCTTAGCTACGCATAGACACAATGACATGTTTACCTAGGCGTGATGTCAGAGCCGACGCCATGACACCTGCGAGCTGTTTTCGCGCACTATTTAAAGAATATCAGTAAAATGGCTTCAAACTTCGTTAAACTTAAGTTTATTACCAAAATAAAGGTTTTTTCGTAAATAGTGAATGTGTACCCACATGACGGAAGAGTATTTCAAAATCTATCGTCACGTCTATTAAGTGATTTTACACTTAAAAATTTGTTTTTTAGACTTTCAAGTCAAGTCTTCAAAGACTAAGAAATTACATTCTAGTGCTAAATCATTCAGTTGCAAATATTGTATTAGAATAATATTATAGGGAATTACGATAGGAGAATAAAAAAACCTTTTGCAAGTGAGAAAATGTAATATTATTAATTCAACATCTTTCATACAATAAGATATCCAAAATAACATACAAAAGCAGTCAATACCTATTTATACCTGAATCTGAATTGGGATGAAAATAATTGTACTCTGAAGTTTAGAAAGGAAGTGCAAATTTTGTCAATCTAAATGAATCTGTAAAATTATTTTAAGAAAGTGATCTTCACGCAAATAACACCTTTTATTTTTAATAAATAACAACCTAAATTACATTAATATAAAATATATCTAACAACTACATACATAGTGTTTGGTTTTCTGTTCGTTCTTGTCTGCAAAAAAACGATAACATTACAAATAATGTTTCCATTACGAAAACCCAACCTCAAACGGCTAGGATTAAAAATCTACTTTTTTGCGCGATCCATCTTTTTTGTTTATTTACAGCATCGGTTGTCAGGTTAGTAAGTTGTGTTTACTGGTTTCTAAGTCTAACACGTCGGTAAGTGATTTACTTACCGTTCAGACGTCGGTAAGTAAACTACGTCCTAGCCCTACATACATTTTAAGTGGTCCTAAATAATATATTACTTCATTCATTACACAAAAGAAACAAAAAAATAAGAAGATTGATATTTTTTAATGAACAGAATCGAACAGAACAATATAAAAAGTAATAAATAGCATGAAAACAATTTCACCAAAATGCAAATTATATTTTAAACTGATCGAGAAGTATAAATGTCACTTTTGACATTCCGTTCATTTCGAAGAAATTTAAATTATTTTATTCGAAATTCGAATATTTCAATATGATCGCGCAAAAAATGGTATAAGCATTTCGAACGTTAAGGGTAATACCGGTCTCCAACAAAATTGGTGTCGACCGGTAAACAACCCTTACCGTTCTTGATACTTGATATACTATTTTGCGCGATCGATCTTTTTTGTTTATTTACACATTTACAGCATCGGTTGTCAGGTCAGTAGGTTGTGTTAACTGGTTTCTAAGTCTAACACGTCGGTAAGTGATTTTACTTACCGTTCAGACGTCGGTAAGTAAACTACGTCTTAGCCTTACATACATTTAAGTGGTTCTAAATAATATATCACTTCATTCATTACACAAAAAAAAAATAAAAAAAATTGGAAGATTGATATTTTTTAATGGAAAGAATCGAACAGAACAATATGAAAAGTAATAAATAGCATGAAAAAAAATTTACCAAAATGCAAATTATATTTTAAACTGATCGAGAAGTATAAATGTCACCTTTGACATTTCGTTCATTTCGAAGAAATTTGAAATATTTTATTCGAAATTCGAATATTTCAATACGATCGCGCAAAAAATGGTATAAGCATTTCGAACGTTAAGGGTAATACCGGTCTCCAGCAAAATTAGAGGCTTCGCTACGCTCAGCCTCCAAACATTGCTGTCGACCGGTAAACAACCCTTACCGTTCTTGATACTTAATATACTATTTTATCTTACCTATGATAAGTGATGATAAATGCTGTGGTACCAACATATGGTACCAATGATGAAGATAACCTCAAATTGAAATAATACTAAAAATGAAAAGTTTTTGTTTTTGTGTAGAGGGAGGTGAGGCTTGTTAGTTCAGTTAGTTGCTGTAAAGTGCCGTGCTCTACTGGCAGCGCACAAACTTTGTGCCAGTTTCTTCCATATGTTTTAAAACCTCTCTAATTTATTACTCTATGGGGAAATCTATGCTGTCTACCTTAACTCGTTCAACTTGTGCTAAAAGTAATCGATACCTAATTATTATTCTGTACCGTTCCCCGTTGACGGATATGGTCTCGACAACGTTGTTTTCAAACAAGAATAGGTCAATGTTGCCTCCAGCCCAAAAGATGCACCAAACTTCTCTAGAAAAATGGCCACCTGGTGAACATCGTGTGGCTTGCTGTTCCATATCCGGTCATTTTGCTTGCCATCCATTAAAAATATGCCTCTTCGGTGAAGATAGTTTTTCGACCAAACCAGTAGTCCTCTTCCAAACGGAACGAACTGTGAACAAACGGCGTTGGCTGAAGTAATTACCTTTGAGCTCATAGGTCAGTTTGATATTGTGCCGGTGTGAGCAAGTCACTACACAAAAATTCGACAAACAGAGATTCTATGGTTTTTTGCATCCGAATTGGAGCAAATTTTGGTCAGTCAAAAATATGGAAATCAACCTCAGGAGTTACTACCAAAATATGTTTGATAACCTCGAATAAAATATGGTTGCATTTTGACATATCCTAGTTGAACAAATGAATTCCAGTTGTAGACGATATAAAAGTGTATTTTTATCGATAAAATAGTTTTTCTAACTACTGCGGAAAGTGATACTTTTCCGTACGCTATTGCAGATGGCCGAATACGCGTTAGCGTCCAGCAATCGCGTGCGGAAAGATCACTTTACGCACGTGTTAGGTACACTATTTTTTCTACTAGCATTTTGATATTCATTTGATGAGGCTTATACAGGGGCAATTGAAAAAATATTGAAACAAGTTTCTTTTTATTAAAAGTTATATCAGAATTCTAATAAATTTCTTGATTTTTCAGTAATTTGGTAAACTACAACCATAAAAATATATATTTCAAATATTCAAACGTTAATACACTCCCCAAAAACTTAACAAACTTACTTTTCCGCACTAAGGCGGAAAAGTGACTCTTCCCACACCAAAAAGAGTGCGGAAATAGTATATTGTGCAACTAGTGGGAAAAGTACTTTCCCCACATGTTGCACACTATACTTTTGCTACGACTGCTCAAACTGTGACCAAAGTGTACACGCCTTTAATTTGTTTGACGACTTTTCTATATACAGGGTGATTCATAAGTAATTCATAAGTAACTGATCGATCAACAAAAATCTATTTTATTTTTTCAGCTTTAACATCCTGTACCTCAGTAAGGAGCAGACTAAGACCCATTATTGTTAATGAAAATATTATTATTTTGGCCTTCTGAACGTAGATTTACAATTTGGCCCATTACTTATGAATCACCCTGTATATCAAAAGTACACTTTCCGAAAAAGATTTTAATTTTGTATTTCCCTGCCACTCTACAAATTTTCCGTTTGCCAATTTATACTTTTTTCTTGAAATTGCCGCAACAAATCGAAAGTTACTTTTGCAGTTTTTTCCAACATCTCTGATGGAGTATTATTAAAATCGTCACTATTATCAGTATCCATATTATTTATATTATAAATAAGTACTTATATGTCTTGTTAAACTAATATTTTCAATTGAAATTGGGAGTTTTATCAAAGCACTATTGAAACTACCTTTTACAATTTAAAAACTTCTAATATAATCTGACAGTTTTGTGGCAAGTAAGTAGGTATTTAAAGATGACAGTAGCATACTAAGTTTTTGTCGATTTTATTTGATTCTCCATATAAATATAATATGTGGCGTGGGAAAAAATCTTTCCCACGGCTTAGGCAAAGTGACACTTTGTAGTTTCGTCAATTGTGGGAAAAGAACTATTTTCCATAGCAGTCGTAGAAAAATAATATTTTTCACAGTATGAGCAATATTTGGTTTTGAAATTAAGTAATCTATGAGAAATACGTCACTTTTCATAGCAGTTGTAGAAAAAAGTTTTTATATATTTTTACTATCAAGGATTATTCATCTTTTTTGACACCTCACTTACCCACTAAAATATACTAATATGATTTTAAAATTGAATGTCAATTTTAATTTCACAACAAATGCAAATAAAATTATAAATATGTATGTAGATATCTGAATTTTTGTGACGTACTGAAAGAAGATCGACTTTTGAATGTAAATTGGTGGGAATTTGGAAATAAAACTGTTTCGTTCACCTCTGGGAGTATTATTTGACATTTCACCTAGACAAACGAAAATAAACCTACATTTTGGGGGCTCGTACGGGATTCAGAGGAGATTATAGTTGAAGTGTGAACGAGTTGACGTTTTTCCTGACGTTTGGGAAGACGAAAATTTTTTTTGATAAAACATTTAAAAAGGTTGTTAACGAAGGTGAATCTATGTTTGAAGAAGACAGAACTAAGAATATTTCAAGTAAAATAAGTGACGAGAAAAGACGGAAGTAAAACGACTTCAAACACAACCAGACTCAGTGAAGTAGGAAGACTTCAAGTAAAATAAAAGACGAGAATAGATGGAAGTAAGACAACTTCAAGCAAAACCAGACGCAGTAGTAGAACTTGTAGACGACAGAAACTCTTTTGTTCCAATTGAAGAAGACCGAAGTAAGTATACTTCAAGCAAAGCAGCAAAAGACGTGAAAAGACGGAAGTAAGACGACTTCAAATACAATTAGTCCAAGTAGTAAGTGTTGAAGAGATATAGTGGACTGTAATTATTATTATAATTCCTTCGGCCAAAGAAAGAAAAGACTCTTTTTTTACGTCAGATGTGACAACTTTATTTTTCTATTATTTCAAAAAAACATATCCCGTTACCAGGTATCGAGATAAGTTTACATACATGTATATTGTATAAGTATACATAGTGGGTCTTTAACATGCCCCCGCCCTTAAAAGAATTGAGTCTTTTAAAAAACACTGAATCTATTCGTCAATCCGTGGGTAAGATGAATCCACTTCGTTGGACGTTTGGTGATTTTCTACGGGTAGTGGACACAATTTTGTAACTGGTCGTTTGATTGTCCCGTGTTTTGTAAAAACTGATGCGGCTCGGACTACATTGTCTCCTCCAGGAAACAAGTCTGTAATGCGCCCCAGACACCATTCCAAAGATGGCACATGATCTTCCTTAATTATTACCAATGAACCCTTGTCTATGCGTCCGGAATTTGTTTTCCACTTCGAACGCTGCTGTAATTGCCCGACGTATTCTTTTCGCCATCTATTCCAAAACTACTGCCTCAGCTGTTCAAGCCTTTGATACCGGGATAAACGAGATTCAGGTACATCTTCCAGATTTGGCTCCAACGTTAAGGTAAGAGTCCGTCCAATCAGAAAATGAGATGGAGTAAGAGGATAGAGATCTTCAGGATGAGTAGAAAGTGGAGTTAGAGGTCTAGAATTAAGTATTGCCTCAATTTGCACGAGTATAGTTGAAAATTCCTCATATGTTAAATGTGAATTACCAAGAACTCTCTTTAAATGGAATTTTGTTGATTTGACTCCGGCTTCCCATAAACCTCCAAAATTAGGTGCGTATGGAGGTCCAAAATGCCAACCAATTCTTTGATTAGTTGTATAATCATGAAAGTCAGACTTATGTGCTTGTAGAAAATTATGCAAATCCCTTAACTCTCGATTTGCTTTCACAAAATTAGTACCGTTATCTGAATAAATATGAAGAGGTTTGCCTCTACGCGATATAAATCGCTTTAAAGCCAACAGAAAATAATCTGCTGTTAAATCACTTACGAGTTCTAAATGAATACATTTAGTAGATAAACATACAAATAAACAAATATAAGCCTTTATTAATTTGCTACCACGTCCTTTTCGGTTTTTTTATCAAAATTGGACCAGCATAATCTAAACCAGTTACTTGGAAGGGAAAACCTGAAGCTGGCAAATTTCCCATAATTGGAATAATTCCTTTTGATTTGAATTTATAACATCTTATACAAGATCTGACAGTTAGTTTTGCTAGGTTTCGTCCAGCGATAGGCCAATAATTTTCTCTTATAGAAGCTAATAACTGTTGGGGTCCAGCGTGAAATAGTGATTCATGCTCCATTTTAAATAAAAGTTTTGTGGTTGGAAGACAAAATGATGGGATGTTTCTTAGAAAAGCAAAAGTTTGAATTTTCAAGTCTGCCACCCACACGAATTATATTATCTTTGTCAAGAAATGGATCAAGTGAAAGTAATTTACTGTTTTTACTCAAAGGTTTTGAATCCATTAATTTAGTGTATTCTTCGTAGAATGACACTTTTTGCATTAATTTTATCAGCAAAATGTGAGAGCTATGGATTTCAAATGAATTTAAGGGACCCGAAATCCTATTTTCCTTTAATGATGTAACGTTCTTATTCATCTCGGGTAATATATCTATATATCTAATATATCTACACCAGAATTGTCTTTTGGCCAAAATGATTCATTTTCTTTCAACCAAGATGGCCCATGCCACCAAGTACTCAAATCATTTATTTTTATTGGACTAATGCCCCTTGTTAGAAAATCAGCAGGGTTTTCTAATGTCGGTACATATTTCCAATTGTCAATATTAGTGAGGGATTGAATTTCGACTACCCTATTGCGCACAAAGGGTTTTAGTAAATTGGCGGACATATTGATCCAGCCTAACACAATCTTTGAATCGGTCCAAAATATTATTTTCGAAATCTTCAATCTTAAAGAGTTTTTTATTTTTTCAGATAATTGTGCTGATATATGAGCAACACAAAGCTCTAAACGAGGAATAGTAACCGGTTTTATAGGAGCTACTCTCGATTTAGAACAGAAAATATGACTAAAAACACCTCTTTCATTTATCGAACGTACATAAACACAACTACCGTAAGCCTTCTCTGATGCGTCTGAAAATATGTGTAACTCAACTACTCTTGGGTTTTCACATATAACATGACGATTAATTTTAAGAAAACTGAGTGAATTAAATTCTCTCATAAGTATACGCCACTTTGTGCTAAAATATAGACTTAGAGGATCGTCCCAACTCAGTTTTTCTTTCCATAATTCTTGAAGCATAATTTTCGCGATAATAACACAAGGACTTAACAGACCTAACGGATCAAAAATACTTGCGATGCATGATAACATTGTTTTATTTGTGATTGGTTTATTGGAAAGTTCAAAATGAATATTGAATAGCAAATTATCATCAATATTTGACCAGAGCAAACCTAAAGTTTTAACAGTTTCATTTTTACAAATCTCTAACAAATGAGAATTTTCTTTATTAGTCTCATTATGTATGATTTTATTAAAAATATCTGGATAATTAGATCTCCACTTTCTCAATGGAAAACAACCAGATTCAAGTACCTTTTTTATTGCAACACACAAATTCGTTTCTTGGTTTTCATCATCACAACCACTTAATAAATCGTCGACGTAAAAATAATGGAAAATAATTTCAGTTACATCATCTGGCAATGTTTCACGAACCTTGTGACGCTTTTCTTTCTCTCCCAAGCTCGGTTTTTTACCGACTGAGCACGTCACTTTGGACACCCTCGATGCAAAATCTTTATTCAATGCTCGGGCGCCAAATTTTTAGCGTGGTTAACTCCACGGCCCCTTGACTTCAAGCGTCAAGAGTTCCAGGTAACCTCAGATGGAGGTACGGTCAGTTCCAGGGGTCTAGTTATATCTGATTCGGCAGGTTCATCTCCAGAAGAAATCCGTGCTAGTCCTAAAATAAAGGTTAGTCTCCTGGTCCACACTACAGAAAATCTAAATTCGTGCTTCTAAACAACTATTCTACCATAGGAGTTTTCTAATCTACAGTAGGTCAGTAAAACACAAAGGTCTGGTGAAATTACAATCTATTACCTTCACACATATTTACAGGGTCGGTAGTTGACCAAATCGTTACATAAGCAGAAAACAACAAAACTACCCTGCGGAGCAGGCAACAATACCCTGGTATTTACAAAACAAAAAAAAAGCAATATAAGCAAACTATTTACTAATTATACAATCACCATGCGTTTTTTTAGAGACAAAGTGGGCAGGACATAAGCGAGAAAGGTTTATAAGCATAAGCAATGTCTTTATAATGAAAAAGCAAAGCGGTAAAAGCTAGCTGAGTTTTTTTCAAGGAGTCTTTTCAATAAGCAGGTTAATAATTGAGAACGGAGGAAAAAAACGGATTCTAGGTTGATGCTAGTAAAGGATACAATTACTTGCGATGCACCCGGTATGTAAATTGAACGGGGATTTAAATAAAAGGTCTCTGGGAAACGGAAAAGGAAGTACGGAAGGGTTCGATCCGAAAATGGAAATATTAATGAGCCCTGGCAGGACGCCTAGAAAACCTTAATATTTTGATTCAGCGGGATTTACGTTCTCGAATTGAAATACCAACG
>CAJUYG010000379.1:180300-211666 GCA_910591675.1 Galerucella calmariensis | reverse complement strand
AATGAATGGAATGAATGGAATGAATGGAATGAATGGAATGAATGGAAAAAAAGGGAATTAATGAAAAAAGGGAATAAATGGAATAAATGGAATGAATGGAATGAATATAATAAATGGAACAAAGGAAAAATTGGAATTGATGGAATAGATGGGATAAATGGAGTAAATGGAATGATAATTCTGTGGTCACAGTAAGGACTAATACATGTGAGACCCTTTGCGCAAGCTGAACGGTATAATCGTTAAAAAGTATACATAATTTCTCCACACTCAACCAAACGTAATTCAGCAATGGAACAAATACATGGTAAGAGTGGTCCTCACCATAATGGTATCGAATAAGAGCTAAGAAGTGGTGGTGGCCGATGTTTTCAAATACGATCGATAGCATGGTGAGAAATAGCTGGAGAATTGATAACATTGTGAATGAACCGGAAAAATCTTAACTTAAGCTAAAATCTCCTTTAGCTCTCTCCTGTTGAGGGTAACTCGGATTCAGAATCAGATAGTCCAGGAATCTCATAAGTAAACATATTGTTCATTTTATACTTATTGTACAATTTTCCGCTTTCTCAATTTATAAATCAAAACCGTGCTTCTCCCTGTATGCTACTATAACAATATTTTTATTATTATACAACTAGCGAATGTTTCAAATATGCATTAAAAATAGTAAATTATGCTTCCACACCTTCATGCGAATAAAAACAAGGATTTTATTTAAAGTTTTTGATAATCTGCTAATAGCTTTTTTCTTAATACCCTTAATACCTACATCCGGCAGACCAGTAAAATTTCCAGTATTATAATTTTTTGCTAAAATGCAGGTACAATTAAAAAATATTGCAATGTTGAACTTCTGTATCTGTAGAGTAGGGAGGGTGAGTGTGTAGGCTCACAGCACTTAGGCCACATGTGACCCATTGTACATCCTCCCGAGGAGTTGTCCTCCTAGGTCATTGTCCATCCTGTCCTTTTCAGGAAGGTGGACAGGTCACTGGGAGACATCTCCTTTATATCGGCAGGTGTAGGCCAAGACTCACCGAACACACACTCTCTTATTGACGATAACTCTGGACACTCGCATAGGACATGCCTGACAGTTTCATCTTCCTGTTCACACATCCTGCATAGAGGTGTGTCCACCCCATAGTATGGAGATGTTTACTTAGTTGACAGTGACCAGTCAGAAATCCTACAGTTAAACGTAGGTTTTTCCTGGTCATCGCCAAATATTTCTTCGGCGCCAGCTTCCCAGGGTCGCCCAGGGTGATCCTGGCAAAACTGCAATGTTGAACTTACTTCAGTTTGGAATGACAATAATTACATTTTGCGTATAATCCAAGTTCTAGTTGTAATAAAAAGTACTGAACCTCTTTCACATAACTTGAAGTTACTACCTAATATTTGGGCCTCTGATTGTACATTTAAACAACCATAGATCAAGCGAAGGTTATCCTAAACTCCGTAGCAGAGGAAATATTACCTGGATTATTTTTTGACGTTTCTCAAAACTAATGAAATGCTTCTTTATTTGTCACAAGGGTAAGTTTCAACCAATTATGTCATTATTATAGTGATTCTTCTCGGGAATAACCACTGTGGCTTTTATTTTTCTAGCAAGTGTCGGATAGTTGTCAAAATAATTACCTAAATGTGTCAACGCGATATATAAAATGTGTGAAGATTATCAAAGGCAATACCACGAGTGCTTCAAATTTTATCGATAATTTTTTCTTTTCCACAAAAACTTGTTTATTTGGCAAAAATATGAAAACAAACCGATTGATAAAATCACGAGTCCAATAGGACGAGGGATTTTATCTAAATTCGGTTTGTTTGAATGTTTTGCCTCAAATAAACAAGGTTGAGTGATAAAAATAAAAAATTATGTGATAAAATTTGCAGAGCGAGTTGTATTTGGGAAGATTATTTTTTTCAACAATTTAAAATTTTGTATTACCTGAATGTTCAATATTCTCTTGGGTGATGGCACTGAATCAGTTTGTGTTCATTTTCAATAAACTTCGAAGCACTTTTAGTTGTCAATAATGACAAATTCAAAGTGAAATTTTGACGTTCCAATGTAAACAAGGTATTATCGTTGAGGAAGCAGAATTATCAGTATAATACCGAATGATTGGCTAGAATAATGTATTGCTATTGGTTGAAACCACCAAAATGTCAGATTTTGACAAGTGAAAAAAATTATCGGCCTAGTACCTTTTCTGATGCAGAAATAACAAAAAATGTTTCAGAAACTACTCCGAAAAAGACTCCAATAAGTAATCAGTCTATGTGGAGACCATTTATATAGTTATATTGATCTTTTTTATTGTGAAAATGTGTGAATAAAAAAATAATCTAGTCAAATATAACTCGCAAGTTCCATAAATTAGAAAATAATTTGGCAGATTTTGTTCAAACTTGTTGCCAGGCAATAGTCACGGGAGCCCGCAGGGCTCGAGTGGCTATTCCCAAATGTCTGTCAAATTATTTTCAATTTATTCTCACTCTCCTGTTATATTATTACTGAAAATTGAGTTTTCTAACGAAAAAGTATTTTTCTTACGCCTCCCTGAAAATTTCCAAAATAGTAGGTTTTACTTGACTGCTGCAACAAAACGAGAGGTTCCATTCCATGATCAAATTTTGCGAAGTCGATCCTGGTGTCCTTGAGCTTTTAAATCGGAGAAAACTATGAATGCGAGTCTACCAGCAGTATAAAATAATCTTGAATCCAAAAACGTTAAAAACCGATTGGAAAGGACAATAATTCATGACCTTTCCTTGTATACGACGTTTTTTTTCTGTTTCCTTCTGATTACTTCGTTTGATAACAACAATCAAATGTGTTTTCAAAAGCTCAGGTAATTGCTTTCATATATGACTAATTACCGAAATCAGGAACCTTTCAACAATCGTTATGAAATATGTTCAACAAAAATCAATTTTCTTAAATCGCTCGCTTCTTTCAAGCTGTACTGTGCCTTTCATCAAAACTAATTGACGTGAGCTATTGAGAAATCGAAAATTTATATTTAAAGTAACAGGAATATTATTGATTTAATAAAAACTGAAGTATACAGAGTGTCTACTGCATAACTTCATAATGTGTGGAATATAATTGGGAATTAAATTGTTTCCTACAAATGATGCGAACGGCCTTGACCTTTGAGTGCATGGAAGCAAATAATTTTCCAACATTTTTTAATAGACTTCTAAAAAGTTGCTTTTGACATATTATGGTATGTGATATTATGGTATGTGATATTTTTCACAAGTTTACCAACGTTTGGGAATTTTAAGCATACTGCATTGTCTTGGTATCTTGGTATTCCCAAATGCCAGACTCTGGGTATTTTTCAGCTCGAGGACTCCATATCTTTTTTAACTTGCTCTGGACAATTTAATTCCGAAATTCAAGTTGGCTTGTGAGTATTCCCTTTTTGTTTGCTTATTTGTTTTGGAGGCCGGAACGCTTTTGCGTTATCAGATCCAACTTACTTTTGGAAAAAATGGGTATCGCCGAAACGAGAAGATTTTCCATTGGAAATATTTAGTGGGACTGGGATACTACAACGATGAATGTCGAAGCCAGAGTGTTGTTGCGCTGTTGTACTAACAGGACTCTGTCACCTGAATGGACACCGAAAAACTCTCAAAATGGTGGAGCAGGAAGAATGTAGATTCTACATATGATGTTTTCACACATTCATAATTGTGGTCGCCCCCTGATTCGTTATTTAAACTTCAATCTACATAGGCAAAAAACTCTCTCCATAATAAAATTAACAATTGGTTCTAATGCTACTGTCGTGTTACTTGAAAAATTAAAATTTGGCACAAATAAAAATGCATATGCATTAGTATTCAAAACAATTTTTAGGTGACGCAGTTTCATGAAACCCTCAATATAAGATATTATGATATCCAGAAAACTAATTTTCTCATTTTCAATAACACCCTTACTATATAGTCTGAAGTAGTAAGGATTCCGTCACCCTTTAATCGGATAAATCTCCGATATAGGAAACAAATCCATTACTTGAATTCCTTGGACTTGTAAGACCTCGCTAAACCTCGGTAATCCTTTGCTAATTTGTCAGTTGGTTTGTCACGAACAGCACGAGTGGAAATTTTCTTTTCATTCCCTATTATTTGTTTCTAGAGAAAACTCATTCTATTGCTATAAGTTATTTAGTGACATGAACTGTTGAAATAAATGAAATTTGGAAAAAAGGGGCAATAGTATGAAACTGTTGTGGAAAGAGGTCGATTGTTTTTAAAATATCATTCAAAAATTACACAATGTTGTGTTATTATATTTCTCATTATACCTTACTGAAAATCCTTTCCTAACATGCCTATTTTGGGTACAAAAATGAAATGTCCTTGAGCGCTAAAATGCGTAAGTGATGATATTCTTCTAGTATATTTGTCAGAAAAACCTAAATCCTTAAAAGGTTTAACTTCATGAAGTAGATTCTCAATGATGAAAAAGTTGCCTGGCAATTGAAGAAATTATGGACGTTACTAAATTGCTAAAAAGTATTGGATTTCTCAAACGACAAAGTGTTGGTTACACTCCGGAAAAATCTAAAATATTAAATTACAGACCAAGTTGCCAAATTCATCCTTAAAGCACCAGATAAGAAGTGAATATTAACCATTAACAAATGCAATCTCGTAGCATCATAATATGCCACCCATGTTTTCAACATCTACTAAGATTACAAAATATAATATCTCACCGGCATACATTAATTAATAATTGTTTTTTTATATTCTGATTAATTTTCAACCCTCTTTTATCAACCCTTGGTATCACTTGGATTTGTATGCCATGTTGTTTTCGGATGGAAAGTAGCACCCAAGAAATGCATACAAGTACGTGGCATCCGTTAATTGATTGTTCTAGTTTCGAGGAAATTGCCAGACTTTCAATGTCATCTACAGCGTCGATTATTCATCTTTGGTTTTGAGGAAAACCCTTATTCCACTTGTTTTTATCCAGATCTCCCATTGCTCGACTATTTCTTATGAAGTCTTCCGAAATCCGTTGTATTCAAAATCCAACCAGACTCAATTGAACAAATGCAACAAAGAATAATTGTACATGATTGTAGGGCTATTTTACCCCAGACTTTTCAAAAGGTCCCCGAAAAGCTTAAGTACCGACTGTACCTGTGCTTAGGAAACAATGGAACCCATTTTGAACAATTCATAAAGTTGCATTATTTCAATTTAGAACTTAAATACATTCCACACATTCGTGAGGTCAAATACTAGAATTTTGAGAAAAAAAAAATGATGGAACTTGTCTAAAAATTACAAAAGAAACTCAAAAATTGCAGAAGAAATAGGGGTTGCCATTTATAATTTTAAGGTTAGATCCTCTGAGGGACAGGGGTTTGAAAGTTTTCACATCAAACGCCTCAACAGATGTTCTTCTTATGTTCATTGACGTGTCTTGCCAAATTTTGATACTGTCATTAGTTTAAGGTAATATTAAATGCCGTTCGTTTTAAAATTTAGACCCCGTATTTAACTTAACTCTTAATTAACTGCGAATATGTTTTTAAAAACAAACGATAAACAATTAAAATGATTATTAAACTAATATATGCAGCCTAAGGTTAACAAATACGTAACATATATGAAGACTGACATTATTCTAACTTGAAAAAGTGTGGAGAAAAACAAACCCAAAACACAATTTTATTTTTTTCATAATATTGAAACGTCAAACTCGTATAAACTGTGAACACAAACAAAGGGAACACTCATATATTTATCTAGTTCTTCAAACTACAAATTCGAATGGATTTTTTGTAACTGGCTATTAGTTCATAAAACATACACTGTGCCCGTAATGTTTGGATCAAATTCAGTTTTAGCTGATCAGGTCATTTTAAGGAATAATCCTGATACACGTCGATTTTGATTTTAATTTACCGTATTTCAAAATAATAATCTAATATACAGGGTAAATTACTTTCGAGTAATGACGTCACCGTCATTTTTTCAAATGGAACACCCCCCTTTTGTCCCAATTCTCAGAATACTCTAGCTTAGCTGATTCCAAAAATTATCACATGTTGATTCCAATTGGGACAAAAATACAATAGTTTTGTGTGTGCACATAAAGTAACGCGTAACATCCTTTATTAGTTAAATTAATAATATTATCAAAAATACTTATTGTCTAGCGGACAGAATATGATGGAATACATGACTTTATAAATGTTCAAACTTCAGCCCTTGCTGTATTTGACAGTAACCCAAACGGTGTACAAATTCTTGTTAAACCTTGTTTATTGTGTCTTGAGAAATATTGTTTATTGCTGTTCGAATTCTCTCTTCTTGAATATTTGCTGGTTTCGTCTGATATACAACATTCTTCAGATGGCCCCACATAAAATAATCCAAAGGATTGAAATCTGGTGACCTCGCTGACCATTCAATAGGTCCACGTCTACCAATCCACCTGTTCGGGAAAATTTCATCTCAGTACCTTCTAACATCTACAATAATGTTGAGGTGCACCATCCTGTTAAAACCATAAACTTTCATCAAAACCTCCAGGATTACGTCTGCTGGGAAACAAATTACATAAAGTAGGTACGAGGTACTCAAGGTACGTTGCCCGGTTTGAATAAAGTAGGGTCCGATGATTCGATTTCTTACAATTCCAGCCCATACATTTACCTTTTGCGGGTATTGTGTATTATGATCACGCATCCAGTGGGGTTTTCTCCTATCGGGATCATCTTCGTTCAATTCCTGCACAAGTTTGATTTTATAAGGATGCCATTTTCCAAGTTTCCAATAGTTTTTGTACCGAATTGTTTTGCTAACACCGATATCGCGACTGATTTTACGCAGAGAAGTGTGCGCATCTTCTTCAAAACTAAGTAAAACATCTAATGCTGTATCAGCATTTGCAGAGGGGCGATCTGATTTGCGTGCATTTTCAACCGTACCAGTTTCTCGAAATTTCCTTTCAATCTTACTGACTGTTGAACGCGTTATAGGTCTTTCTGGATATCCATCATTAAACAAATTGCACACTTCCATCTAAGTTCCCGATCTGTCTCCATACCCAAACATCATAAGTACCTATTTAAATTTTTTGTTTTACCTATAACTCCATTTCTACTTCAAATTAAATCTAAGCAATAACTGAAACATTCACGAATACCAAAAACATGTGGTACTAAACCCTCACTGAACATCAATACATCACTAAACAAATAATGACATTTCACAAAAAACTAGACGATTATGTTTTTTTTAATTGATAAGAAATAATTTCTTTCATATTATGTCCGCTACACAATAAGTATTTTCAATAATATTGTTAATTTAACTAATAAAGAATGTTACGCGTTACTTTATGAGCACACACAAAACTATTGTATTTTCGTCCACCCTGTACCAATTGGAATCAACATGTGATACCTTTTTGGAATTAGCTCAGATAGAGTAATCCGAAAATTGAGACAAAATGGGGGTGTTCTGTAACATAAATATTAATAGTGACGTCATTACTCGAAAGTAGTTCACCCTGTATATGAGATTATTATTTTAAAATACGGTAAATTAGAATTAAAAATCGACCTGTTCCAGGATTATTTCTTATAATGGTCTCTTTAGCTAAAAATGAGTTTGTTCCATACTTTACGGACACAGTGTATAATCAGAAAGTGGCTAACTTCATCTTCAGGTTTGTGACATATTTGCAGTGAAAGTAGCAAACATTTGAGAATTCTTAATTTCCTTTTTTCTCCTGAAATATTCGGTTTGAAAAAATTTTCAATTAATTTTTGCAAGGAAATACTAATATAATTTAATAAAATATCAAAAATGGGATATCATTTTAACACCCCATTCATTATTACTTATTTCTCGCTTAGTGCAATAATGTGATGGAGCAGCTATTACAAAAACAACGAGTCAATTCAAAATGTAATTAACTTCTCTCCTGAGTAAAGACTGAAATTTATGATATAGAGAGCAAAAACAAAAAGAATTATATTTTTTGTGGACGTGTCTTTTATTTTCCCGGCAACGGAACGGCTACTGAGTAACTAATCATTAATTATTATCTCATGTTTGTCCGCTTACAGTTTATTAATTTCAATATCTTCCAACACAAAAAACTGAGCAAAAGTGTGTTTTGGAAAAAATGTGTCCCTTTAATAAAATAACAGTGATATCCTAACAATTATTACATTATGATTAGAGACTAGTAGAGATCAATCGTGATAAGATCAAATACCACCTTATAAATGTGAGAAAAGAAAAAAGAAAATATCAAATTTCATTACAACTTGGTGAGTGAGTGTCAACGCGAAAAATACAAGGTGTGAAAAGAAATTACGAGCGGCCCCATTGATAAAAGGCTGAAGAAGGGGTCAGGAGACATGGGATATGGGTCAGGAGACCAGCTCAATCCTAAGATTAGTTTCCGATATACAGGGTGTTAAAAGTGAAATATCCTCGTTTTTCGTGACCACGTAATTTTATTATTAACAAATAAATATGCATTTTTAGTTGATAGTACCATTGATATGTTCTAGTTTATCGTAAACTTGCACATAGTTCAAAATGTCAACAGATGCAGGGTGAGACTTAATTATATTTTTCAAAGCACACTTTAAAGATGGTTTGGAAAGGCAACTAAAAATGTATATTTATTTGTTGAAAATAAAATTGCGTGGAAACGGAAACCAAGGTTTTCTCAACATCAACACCCTGTATATCGGAAACTGCTCATAGGATCGAATTGGTCCCCTGTACACTTTTGGTCAAGAAGTTGGAACGTCACTTTGCTATAAGAAAAGGCGTGGTCCTTTATAGCTTACGATTTATTGCCTGTCATAAATATACAAGCACAATTCCGTATTGTCAATCTTATTCATCATATCGGATTTAACCAATTGTTTTTTATTCTTTTTTTCTGAAAGAAATGGGTGTTGGTAGTTTGGTTCCCGCCAGGTAGTATATTAGGGCCTGACCAAACCTAATCACTCGAGTACAAAATTCATGAACTTTTATGAAGAATAATATATCCGGAAAAAATTATTGTTTGTTTGGGCTCGCTTTATTTCTATCTACATGCGGACGTCGGTACTTAATTTTGATAGAAAACTTCTGCTACAAACACATTTTTATGTTTTCCCAATTCTACACAAGTTATATTTATGGTTTTGTTCGCCTGAAAGTGTTGTTTCTTTTGTTAAGAGTTCTGTCAATATGTCTTATTTATTTTGTACGACAAGTCTTCAGTAGCGTATAAATGTATTTTTCTCCAAACGACATTAGAAGTGGCTTTTTAACGACACTTGACAAACATGGAAGCTATAATTTTATACAACGTTCCAAGAAGTAATTTGAATCAACATTGACAATGACGTTGGGTGAAGACAAAATGATGGAGGTTTGAATACATATAAAAAAAACCTTTTGTTTTAACAAAATAGAATCATTCGAAACAAAAATTTTCATAAAAAAAATATCGTATACCCACCTAATTTTCAAAAATATCACGAAATAAAGTTACATAGGTACCTGTACTTATCAGATTCGAGTATATGTATAAATAAAACAGGCATTAATAGAAAATTCTTCGTATTATCAACATATCAGAAGCTTAAACGCGCTCGAATTTATAATCAGTGACGCCAGAAAATTAATTTGAACAGAGCGTTCCGAAATATCACGCAAGATGCAAATGTATGTGATTAACTGAATAATGGGTAGTTATAATAAAAAATAAGTGTGATAATTTTTCCAGTAGATTATGAAATTCTCATGTAGATCAGGAAATATGCAAATAAGTAAATCTATTAAAAATTTAGTAGAGCTAGCAACCCTGACACAAGCTTCTACTCCAACTGATAGGTTGTTCTCCAGAAAAATATGATCTATCTGATAAAGTCGTGGTTCTAGACTATAGTGGAGAAACACTTTAAAGCAGGTACACAGTAGGATATAGCTGTAGGGGATATGTGTTAAGCCGGAAATGATAACTCATACTCTTATGCAATGTCACTATTACCATACGTATGTAAAAGGGTGTCCACAGGGAGGGGTACTTTCACCACTACTGGAACATGGTCTTAGACTCCTTGGTCAGCCGCCTCGATGATGGCAACCTCTACACAATAGTTTATGCAGATGATCCAGTCATTCTGCTAACAGGAAGATTTGAGGAGATACTCTGTGCTCTAATGCAAGAGGCCCTCAACATCATAGAATAATGGTGTAAAGACCATTCTGTGTCAATAAATCCAAAGAAGACAGAAATGGTACTCTTCACGAAAAAAAGGAAGCTTACAAAACATCAAGTGCCAAAGCTCCTGAATATCGAACTTAAGTTCTCATCAGAGGTGAAATATCTAGGTGTCACATTTGACAGTAAGTTAACATTGAACTCTCATCTAGAAAACAGAGTAAAAAAAGCATACATTTCTTATGAACAGTGTCGCAGAACCATCGGCCGTACCTGGGGAATGTCACCCAGGGTTACTGCCTGGATCCACACTGCCATCATCAGACCTATGCTAACGTACGGCGCGATTGCCTGGGGAGTTAAAGCCAACCATCTGACAGTCGTCCGTAAACTGGATCAAATTCAGAGAACAGCATGCCTCAATACAACAGGAGCCATGAGAACCACACCAACCAGAACGATGGAGGTGATCCTTGGTTTCACTCCCCTTGACATACACACATCAGGGAGGTTATTTTGATGACCATGACACGATTACGCTCTACCGGTATACAAACTGACGTAGGATCTGGTAGATGGAGACGTAACCTATGGCGTGAGGCACTCTATGAGGTCCCACTGCTGCAGGCAAATACGGACGCAATCTCACCACAATATGCCTTCCACAGGCCCTTCAAGGTAATCATTAAATATAACACACAAGACACATCAAAAGAAGGCGCACTCCGCATCTTCACGGATGGCTCTAAAACCAATATGGGCTCAGGATGTGGAATTTACTCCAGATCTCTGAACCTAAACATCAAATGGACGATGGGCTGTAATGTCAGCGTTGCTCAAACAGAGCTCACTGCTATCTACATCGCCGCAAAAGAGATTACCAAAAGAAACACCACAGGTAATAAAATTCACATCCTTACGGATAGTAGACAAGCACGACTAGCCCTGAACAGACCACGTATCACATCAGGCCTAGTACTGGAGTGTCACCTGTCCCTGATCGAAGCCTGTAGCAACAACGAAGTCACTCTAGGCTGGATCAAGGGGCACAGTAAATCGAAATGTAACCACATTGCCGACTCACTAGCCAGAAAAGCAGCCTCCCAAAAACTCTTGGGACCTGGCACTTTCATTGGTCTGTCGGCGTCGGCTATGATTGACCTAATAAAGGAACACTCCCTTGATAATTTTAAGGGTAGATGGGACGATGCAGAAGGTTGCAGGCTTGCCAAGGAACTGCTGCAGTATCCGGACAGCAAAGTAGCCAAAAAATACGTGACTATGAACAGACAGAACCTTCGGACAGCCACGGGTATTCTGACCGGTCACTGCCACCTACGAAAACACCTCTACAGACTGGGTCTGCCTGACACTTCACTCTGTAGAGGATGTGAACAGGAAGATGAGACTGTCGAACACATTCTTTGTGAATGTCCGACACTCTCTCAATTTAGAATTTCCGTATTCGGCGAGTACAGGCTAACACAAGCCAGCATGAGAGAGCTTACCTCCGGAGACGTTATCGCCTACTTCAAACAAGTAGGCTGGATGACGAGCCAGAAGGAAGTCTGAACCTCAGAAGGATGCACAATGGGCCAATTGAGGCCTAAGTGCTGTAGGGGTTAACCAACCTTCAAATTTTTACAGATACAGATACCATACGAATCGCGAATACTGGGTTTATATCTAAATTGTAGAACTAGTGGAACATTAGCTTTGCAGTCAATATTTCAAATTTGAAAATATTTGATAGTTTTACAATATATATTTGGTGGAATAGATAACAAGTCTATAAGGCCCAAAAATCAATAATTATATAATTCCGATTTTCAACTTGACCGCAAAATTTAAAATATTTTATCTACAACTGTTACATAACGGGTACTATTTCACACTATGTTCAGTGTCGTAATGACGTATATTACCGCACTAGTTCGTTTTTGAATACATTACCGCACTAGTTTGGTAATAAGAATCAGGGAAAATATTAATACTGGAGTTAAATATTTGAAATAACACTTTTCAATTTCCGAAAGGAGATTGTCTTCGCTAGAACTCATTTTTATAGATTTTTGACCATTCAACTTTGACAATTTGATGACATAACTAATTTATTTTATTTCCACAGCTTTGTTCGTCTTTGTTGCTATGATCACAAAATATGATACACAGTACCTTATGTTTGCAGTCAATATTATTAAAAATACGTTGTATTTGAATTTTTTTTCTAATTTCATGATATAGGTACTGTTAATAATTCTAATAAACAGTTGTAGATATAATTTTGTACATAACACGTGTGATAGGAATTAATTAACGCACTTATGTGATTACACGACTCGGCCTACGGTCTCGTCGTGCAAGCTTCACATGCGTGCGTTAATAATGTCCATATCCCACTAATTACGGAAATAACTATCTTCCACTAGCGTACGGAAAAGTCCACTTTTCCGCACTCTCTTTAGTGCGAAAAAGGTCACTTTTCCGCACTAGTGCGGAAAGTAGATTTGTTGAGTTTTTGGGGAGTATACTGACATTTAAACATTTAAAATATAGATTTGTTTGATTGTAGTTTAACAAATGACTGAAAAACTCGCTGAAAAATGCATAGTTTTGTTATAATTCTATTATTTTTTAATGAAAAAAAACTTATTTTTCAATAATTTTTCAAATGCCTTGGTATTAGCTTCGTCAAATGAATGTTAAATAATGATAATTAGTTTGTTGATACGTATTTAATAATAAATGTTTCTTTATGTTAACTTTTGGGTTATTTTTTGCATGCTAGTAGAAAAAATAGTGTACCTAACACGTGCGTAAAGTGACTTTTCCGCACGCGATTGCTGGCCGGACTCTGCTAACGCGTCGTTCGGCCATCAGTAATAGCGTGCGGAAAAGTATCACTTTCCGCACTAGTTGGGTAAGCTACTATAAATTTTTGTATATATGAACGGAGAGGCTTCCCGTTTCCGGCTGTCTGTTGATCATTGTTTTTGAAGCAATAAGGTAGAGAATTGTGCAGTATTATCGTTAAATGAATTTTTGTTAAAAATATGTGGTTTCAATTCTTCCAAATAAAAATTGAATTACTGGTGTGGATTACTGGTATTATTCAAAGAACGTAACGTTGTAGATGTTCGAATATAAAAAACTAGCTGACCCGGCAAACGTTGTTTTGCCATGTATATTATTTTTAGAAAACTTTTTCTCAGTTCAATGAAAATAACTATTTACTATAAGTGTGCGGGGATGTACTTATAATCGAAAGCGTTATAAACAATAAAAGTATGCTTTAGTTAGGGTAATAAATAAATCTTTATTAAAGTTACGAATATATTTGAAAGTACAATTCTTGATAGCTATCTAAACATCAAAAATAATTATTCATATTTTTTCACTATCAATTATTCAAGTTGAAAAAAATTAATCTTTCAGCGCAATAGAGTGAACAATATTCTTGGTTAGTCCGTCTTTAGCCAACACAAAGAAACTGGATGGTTTTCCGACGCGAGAACATGCCACATATAGTTGTCCGTGGGAAAAGCATGGTGTTTTCAAATCTAAGCCACATACAGACTATGTTTGGCCTTATGACTTATTGATCGTCATAGCGAATGCCAATCTAATTGGGAATTGAGTGTGTTTGAATTCAATTGGCACATCTGTAGGAATTATAGGGATTCGTGGCAGCAATACATTTTCGACTTGAAACCTGCCATTCATTATGATGGCTTCAATAAGGTTTTCCATTAATGTTTTAATGACTAGTCGTGTGCCATTACGCAGCCGCGGTGGGTTTAAGTTACGAAGCACGGAGATCCAACCTTCAATTGTAAATGGTGTGGTGGCATGCCTGGCAAATCCAATGAATTTAAAAACTCAATTGGATAATTCACAGTCTCGTTGGTATCACAAACTGCATCGATAGATTTGTATGACACCAGGTAACAACTGTTGTATCTTTGAATTTAACCCATTGACGTCCACATTTTTAGCTGCCAAACTCGCTCTTTCTGCCAGCCACTTATGATTTGCATATTGTGTGTGTACGTCGGGAAATATGTGATCGACAAGAGTATTTTGCGAGTCGATGATTGTGCAGAAGTCCGTCTCCAATTTTATGCACCCAGTATTTTCATGTACAGCAACTTTCCCATCGCCAATATCTAACAGTTGTTTAAAGAAAGTTTCGGCGGATGGATCCTGAAGCATTTGAACGCGCATGTTCACCGTGTGTTGTACTTTTTCAATTAACCACGTAACACGTTTTCGTTTGGGATTAAAACTATTTCTAAAAAATGTTAAGTACAATGTATACAGGTACAGTAATGGCCGTTGTTGGCGGGAGCTCACAACACGTGTTTATTTACATGAGATCACTTAATTAACTGAGAGTTAAAGCTATCTTTGTCAGATTAATAAATTGTAAATAAATAATTATTGCACTGGAAATTAATGATAAATTTACGATGACAGTAAAATTAACATGAGAGTTGCACAGAAAAATTAAAATAATAGGTATAACAGTCACTGCTACGATTGATACACAAATATAACAAAAAGAGTGGCTGGAAAATGTATAGTGATATAAAAGGGGCTTTTGACAACAACTCCTATGAATCTATAGCTAAGGCGACGAGGAATTCTGGGATCGATGCCACGAGCTGCTGGTGGATAGACTGCATGCTCAGAAGCAGGCTCATAGAATCAAATCTGATGGGGGAGACAATGGCCGTACGTGCAACCAGGGGTTGTCCGCAGGGGGGAGTACTATCCCCGCTGCTGTGGAACCTGGTCATTGACGGGCTCATCAGAACCCTACACAGAGATGGTTTTAACACCATAGGATATGCAGATGACCTGGTAATTCTATCCCAAGGTGAATACAACAGTACAACCAGAGACAGACTCCAGATGGCTTTAAATGTAGTAACAGGCTGGACTGTAAAAGAAGGGCTACGTATTAGTCCTTCGAAAACACATATAATTGCGTTCACTAGAAGAAGGAAAAGGGAAGGACTTGGCCCTCTGACGCTTCAAGGTGAACCAATACGATTGTCGGATGAAGTAAAATATCTTGGGGTTATCCTAGACCTAGGCTTAACTTGGAACCGACACCTCCAGCACGTGATCAAGAAAGCAGAGGTGACCTTCGTGGTTGCCAGACGCACTTACGGGACTAAATGGGGATTAGACCCCAGCATGGTACACTGGCTGTACAAAATGGTCGTCATTCCCAGGATTACATATGCATCTCTGGTATGGTGGCCAAAGATCAGACAATCCTCTGCTATGCTAAAACTAAGCAGGGTCAAAAGACTTGCATGCATTGGCATTACAGGGTCAAGGTCTACTCCTACAGCGGCGCTGGAGACAATGCCAGACCTTCCTTCGCTACATTGTGTGGCACATGGAAGAGGACACACAGAGATAAGGCATGTGGATGATGACATTTTCAAAATGCCAACAGACCACATGACCACCAAATATATATTTCGCAAGAATTTCGAGATTGTCGTCAAAGATCGAAAGGAGCTTCAGGAAGAGAACGCACCACCACTTAGTAGAGCGAATGAACTGATCTGGTATACAGACGGATCAAAACTCGGCACCGGAGCTGGCATATACAGCAAGGCGAGCAAATATGAAGGGATCGTCTCGCTTGGAAAATACGCTTCTGTATTCCAAGCAGAGGTCTATGCAATACTTGCATGTGCAAGGGCTAATAATATGAGAGCCTACAACAACAGGCAGATCAGGATCTACAGTGACAGTCAAGCCGCCCTTAAAGCACTTCAGAGCTATAGGGTGACATCTTGGCTAGTATGGGAATGCGGCGAAGAACTTAGAAAACTGGCGACTCGGAACAGTGTAACACTGGAGTGTCCCAGGTCATAAAGGAATCGCAGGCAATGAAAAAGCTGACGAACTCGCAAGAGTAGGATCGTCAACTCTGATGAACAGACCCGAACCTGCTGTGGGCATCCCCAGATGCTTAACGAGGTCATGGTTAAAAGGGTGGTTAAAGGATCAACACAATAAGCACTGGAAGAATACGACCAGGCAAATACATGGGAAGAAATTCATAAAAGAACCATCAGAAATAGTAGCGAAAGAACTGCGTTCAATGAGCAGGAACAAACTACGCACCATTACGGAGCTACTTACAGGACACTTTCCCACAAAGGAGCACCTGAACAAAATAGGGCTGTACAACGGAGACCTCACATGCAGAAGATGCAAAAAGGATACCGAAATAGCTCTGCATGTACTATGCAACTGTGAGTCGCTGGACCACAGAAGGCAGAAACTGTATGGCAGAACCCAAATGAGTCCAGAAGACTTCTACAACCAACCAGCAAAGAACCTGTATGAGCTAATACAGGGAACGGATTAGCTGGATAAGTTGTAGCCAGAACACTAGGAGTATCCACAATAAGCCCAGGAGGCTGAGGTGGTACCGGCGAAGGGACGGCTCCTGAGAAAAAAAAAGACAGGAGACCGGCTTCGTCCTCATTCCTACTCCGTGATGTTTGCTGGATAAGTGGTGACACCTGGCGGGGATAACCGATCGATTGATAGTCGGTCAGTTATCGACCGGCGAGGGCGGGAGATCAAATAAAAAAAATCTTGCTAAAAAGGTTGAAGTTTGTAAATAACAAATAAAAATAGGGGTTGATCGTATAAGGGTGGAAATTAGAGTAATATGAGATTTTTTTATTCTGTCATGACAAAATAAAAATAAAATCTTGCCAAAAAAAATTAATTTTTTTAAAAAATAAGGGTTGATCATAGAGTGGTGACAATTTAGGGTTGTATGTATTTTAGTATGATGTATCATAAAAAAATGAAAGCAAAAAATTTTGTCCAAAGAAATAAAATAAAAATTTAAGGGTGGGCCACCCTTAACATTTAGGGGGATGAAATATAGATGTTGTCCGATTCTCAGAACTACCCGATATGCACTCAAAAGTTCATGAGAATCGGTCGAGCCGCTTCGGAGGGGTTCAATTACGCACCCCGTGACACGAGAATTTTATATATTAGATTATCTATTTATACAAAATTGTTCGTAATTCTTAGGATGCCACATGGATTTATTTTTTTTTGTCTATTCTTTTAAGTCACATTTCTCCTTTATATATATTTTTCTATTTATTTTTCACTGTATCTAAAATAGATGTTTGTACAGAACGAATTATTAAGCTGTAACTTAAATAATTGAACAATTAATTGACTTTTTATATTTATCTGGACATATATCCAAATTTGCGTCATTAGGTAGTTTTTTCGTTTGTATAAGACCAAATTATTGTACTTTCAGCACAATTAGTGGGTCATCACAATACCTGAGCAAATAAAATTCACGGGATATACAGCTCTTGAGATATACAATGTGTAGAATACCGTTTCAGCTGGATACCATTTCCGGTATATATTCTTGCAAGATAAGATTCTTGAATATTCTGTTGCTGTGCTGGTCAAGATTCTAATTTAACCCTTCCTGGGAAACTTCCGAGATTATACATATCCCGTGGTACAAATGAGAAGAGTTTTATAAGAAAGGAAAGTAAAAGGTGCCATATTTTTGGCTTTACCCACTCTTTTATTTTGTAATTTGATATATTCTGGTATTTATCACACAGCAACCAACATTAACTGAACTTAAGTGTACCTTTGTAAATCAATTTTTTTCAATATTCAACGCAGTGGGTGAAGTTCTGTACTATAGCGCTGAATGAAAAACAACTGTATTCAAATTACTCAAAAATATAAATTTCATATGCCTATAAATCACCTAATTAAAAAAAAACCAAACCCTACAACATCACTTACTTTTGCAGACCCTCTGTATTCATCAAGGTCATTCTTTGTATTTTTATCATAGTATATCAGGGATATTTCCGACACAGTAAGGAGTAATACAAGATATGAGAACAAGAAATTCCATCAGCAAATGAGAAAATGAGAAAAATTAATCCGTTCTAGTCGTCTCTTATAAAACTTCCCCCAGGGGTGAACAAGTTACATTGTAGTAATTCAATGAACCAGTTAGAGAGAAAAGACGCTGATTGTGCAGTGTTGTGCAGTCTCAAGAATAAGAAAGATTATTTATTCGCTTGAGAATAATAAACGGTCAGTCTCAGATTTTATTACAATCATTTCATTTTGGTATTCCACAAGGTTTAAGATTATTATAGACGCCTTCTTGTTGCAGAGAGGCAGAGAGGGATACTCCTGAGGGTGGTACAGGAGTACAGGACAGTGGGGGGACTGGCAGTAGTGTTGCTGTCAAGGTCCTATCCATTGGACGTTATGGCTAGAGCAGACATAAACGCTGGAGGGGTGCGACCAGAGAGGAAGTAGAGGAATGAACGGAGGAGGAAATGGTGAGAAGTTGGAAGGAGTAGGGGATATTGGTTGGACGGGAAATTCGGGAAAGTAAATTACTTCTTAACACAGGTACTCACTGGACATGGGCAGGGAGTAGGGTACCACCAAAAGATTAGGAAAGGAGAGACTGGAGTGTAAAGAAAAATGTGGGGCATGTGTTGAGATTCTAGAAAAACAAGGAAGTACTGAAAAATCTGGAGAATAACGAGGGGAGTCGGTGTATCGGGAACAATGTTCGATATGACATGAGAGAGGTAGGTGTTATAGAATGGAGAAGATCACGGAATGTGTGTGAGGAACCGCCGCCCGTCTTAAAGTATGCTACGGTAGTGATTCCGAGGCGGGGGTAACGGCAAGTTTGAGGTAGGTTGGGTTGGTAGGCTTTTCCTAGAGGATAAGTTCAACACTTTCAATAAAAATCCAACCCACGCTTAGCTAGAAATATTTTTATTTAAACAAATAGAAGCCATATTTATGAAGTAGAGTTTTTTTTTCATAAAAAACAATAGTGCACTTCGTCACATAAGAACAGAAGTAGCAGAAGGAGCAGAATTTGTCACAAAACCCAAATATTTCAGAAAACATTCTCTACATTTTTAACAGATTGTATATTGAATCTATCATGGGATTTTTGCAAACTTTTCCCGTTTGTCTTCATTCATAATACTAATGGAGCTAAGTTTATCAAAAATACTCCTTAGGTATTGAGAAAAAAAGGTGTACAGACTTCAACTTTTCTTTCATCCGAAGGAGATTATAGATAGACGTGAAATATATTCTGCTAGATTCGTCATTCTTGCTGTGTTCTTCTTCTGTTATGTTTCGTTTCCGATATCTCGCACAGTACATATTTTGAAACAGGATCCCGTTGACGGTTCAGGTCTGATAATTTCCGGTAATTGCATAATATCTTCGTTCTGTTTTCTGAGCTAATTCCATTTGAACATTTCAAGCTGCAACTACAAGCAGCTTTTATTTTCCTCTTAACCATAAGGTTACCTTTCCAATTTACATAAGACTTGCTGCTATTTCTAAGCCTCTCAATTTTATTTCTCTTCCATGGTTGTCGTATTCTTTCTCTGGATTATCTGTTCTGGAGCAGAATTTTCAGAATTGGATTCCTGATTGAAGGAGTTATTGTTATCAAAGATTTCAATATTATTCTTTTCTGATAACTGAAAATGGGGGTCTTATCTTCATAATCACTGGCAAAACGATCGGATTCGGAAGAACTGATTGCTAATGTAGTGAGTTCTAGTTAAAATCAGCTCATATAACTTTGCATCAAGTGTCTCATCCGATGAAAGAGTTATTTCAAGAGGCTATGCCATCAATTTTTCTGCATTCTCGTTACTCTTGGAATCGATATTTGCTGTACACCTTTACGTTTCAAACAGAAAAAAACAAAAAATGGACATAGTATAGCTCTCATGTGACAATTTGTGTGCAGGAAAACTCTTTCTCAATATATAGTTTATTTCAAGATTGCGTATTTTTATAACTGCGGGGAATTACATATTCCTTTCTAGAGATGTGAACTGGAAGCTGGAACAATCAAATTCGTCTTTTGTGAAATTCCATCATTTTTATCCCCAAGAAATTCTATGTGTGACAAGTGTTGGCTTATATCAAACTGGTTCTCGAGCCCAGAAGAAACTGTTCGAGTCATATGCTGAGACTTGTACTTGCCGTCTTTATCTAGAAGATGGTGGAATAGCAGAACTTATAATTTGTACCTGCTCTGCCCCGGCTCGAATTAGGTATCTCATGTTTGGCAGGGTCTCTCTCTTGCCATCGGACCTAAAATATCATCCACCAAACAAACTTATCGGCTTCGTTAAGAAGCTGAATTTGTTTGTTGAAATCTGAATAGGTATGAGCCACAATAGACTCCTATGAGTCGCAGTCCTATAGACCCACTCACCTCAAAACTAAGCTATCAAGAAGAGAAATAGTGGAACTGGTGTCTACTTGGCTGCAGGCTCGCTTGGCTCGCAGACTCGTCCTGGAAACTGCCTACTCATCCCGTAAAATATCACTTTCATGACTTTCACAGTCGTCCTGGAATGTTAGGCTTTTTCTACTCAGTGAACAATATACTATTTTTGCGAGGAGAAAAAAATATAATTTAAATTCGCAGCTGAAGAATTTTCTCCCATTGAGCGATTAATTTAATTACTTCTCCGGATTTTGAAAGACTCAATAAATAATTTCTAATGGACAAAACGCGCCAACAACAAAAAGTTCAATTCGATAATATTAACATACTGGCCTTCTGCTTCGCAAGTAACCACATAAATAAAAAAGAACGTGTATCCTATAGACCACAGTCCATAAATAAATTTCTTGGGTTGCGTCACTGCGTCACTGCCCACTGTACTAGAAATGTGTCCAGCGAATTTGTAATTCACGCTTTAGAGGAAAAATATATCTGGCGCCGACAGTTCTCTATATATATTTTTTTCCAATTCCCTTAAAAATAAATCATTTTGTTCGGTATCGCTGGCATTGTTGACATCCATTTTATTTTTAGAGACATGTTATTGTATAGAAACTATTTCCTTTCAAAACAGACTGGTAATGATGATAACAGTAAGTATACAAGGTGTAATTGAAAATAATATACAGCGTTGCTGGAAACTGTCGCGCTAAGGGATAATCTTTGATACGGATAAAAGAAAAGTCATGAAATTATGGACGATGAACGATAGGTTATTTCAGATCAAATGTCAAACGTTCTTAACGTCAGCGCTTAGCGAGCGGCCACCATCCACACTGATTTGGGGAGGATTGCACACAGCGTCGAAAAAAAAGTTAAAGTGTGGACGGGTTTGGTGAGAAGCCGTTTGATCGGTCCTTTTTCTATTGAACATACGGTTACTGTTGCTAAATATCTTTATTTGAGAAACACATCAATCTTTTCTGCCTCAACATGTTAAAAAAGCCCTTCGTGCAAGTTTCGTTTTGTCACACTTTAATTGTGCAGATTCAGGACATGGACCAAATTTAACTCTTTTGTTAATTTAACCTAATTGTTCATCATACTTCATACATACTTATCATGAATACCTTTCAAGATGATTACATTTTCCTACTACAAAGTACATAATTCATGTTTAAGATTAATATATTATATTATTATGGTGAAAAAAGCGACAGCATGTATCACTTAGTTGAAATAGGATGATCAAATATGGATAATAGAAGAATGTTTCATGCAATTTGCTGGATATCAATTGTTATAAAGGCCGCTTGACTTGGTACACTGCAACGTGCAATGCAATGCAAGACGCAAGCTGTCTTGATCGATAGAATGCGCAATTGAGACCCAGCTGATCAGTTTATGCAATTCAATGCAAGTCGATGCAATTGTAAGTTTATCGGTTTGGTGATATTTCTGTTGCATGCAAGGCTCCATTCTAGGGAGAGATCTAGTTGATTTTGTATTACCAATCGGCTAATTGTAATGACATTTGTGATTTTCACACGAGTGGGAAATATTGTAGCACGAGGCATGAGCCGAGTGCGACAATCACACGAGTGTGAAAAATCACTTTCGCATGAGTAATGTACAGTATTTCTTCTACGATCACGTGATCATTTCACCAAATAATGTGTAATCAACATCTGACATATGAATACACAAAATGTTACAATTAAAGTCAACATAATTGATTTCAGAATTAACAATAACTATCAATAGTGACAAAAATTCAAGTAGCTTAACTATATAATATAGGTAGGTTATTACAATTATTAATTGGTTGGATGATTATAGAAATTGAAAGCGAAATTATTATTGTTCATCATACTTCAGACATACTTATCATGAATACCTTTCAAGATGATTACATTTTCCTACTATTATAACAGGTGATTTGGATTAGCTGGTACAGCAACGAACTTCTGACGAAGAGTACGCGGGTTCGATCCTCGACCGCGCCCTAAATTTTTTTTAATCAAGAAAATGACAAGAATTTCACTTTTCGAATAGATCGCTTCAAATATAGATATTACATAGGTGAATCTAATTAATAATTATATATTTGACAGCTTGCCAGTGGTCAATCTTAATAAAAATTCATTTAACAGCTTTTTTATCCGTACACGTACGGATAAGTTTTTTTTCCGTACGCGTATGAATAAAGGCCACTTTCCATAGAACTAGACAGTGCGATATATGTACTCTCCTATGTGATCGTAGGAAAAATTATTTTTTGGAGATATACAGTTTTTTCTTTCTAATATTGGTTGGGTTGGCAGCAATGTTACAATGAAAGAGAATTGCATGATGTCAAACAGAATACAAGATTCATTATATTATGCAATATACTGACCTTGCAAGAAACTGCTGCAATTTTTTGCACAGTGTATTGCACCATATCAAGCGGCCTTACTAGTACCTTTCCAAAATGAGTTAGTGTATAAATGTATAGTACCTACAAAGCACCCCATGCTCTTACTACAATGACATTAATTTGCTCGTGAATCATTTTATTCTTAAATTAGGAATTTTTTTTTACTTTTCAGTTGGATGACCTATTATGCGTGTTTTTTAAACTATAATTTATTATTCAGAGCTGTAATAGTTGAATTCACTGCAACAGCAATTTGCTCACTTGAAAATGTAGGTTTTTATATTGCAGTTATTATTTAGCATGCGTTGCGGAAACTATTAATGATGTATGAATAATTAATTTATAGTCTATTCAACCTTTTGTCGTTCAACAAACCGTCCTTTGAATTTTTTTATTGTTCAACTGGGATCTACAGACAATACAAAATTACAAATCATACATATCGAAATATGTTAAAAATGCATGATTATTTTGAATTCTTCATTGCTAGAGCTATTTGTAGGAGTCAATTAATTTTAAAAATAGTAGAAAAATATACCTCTTTTTTTCTAAATATTCGTGTTTGTTTCAGGTAAGCGCTGATATTCTCCATGGAGTCTTGGGTAAGATTTTTTCATTGATAATTATATTCTTTTTGGCGCGATCGATCTTTTTTGTTTATTTACAGCATCGGTTACAGCCCTACATACATTTAAGTGGTCCTAAATAATATACTACTTCATTCATTACACAAGAGAAACAAAAAAATAAGAAGATTGATATTTTTTAATGAGCAGAATCGAACAGAACAATATAAAAAGTAATAAATAGCATGAAAACAATTTCACCGAAATGCAAATTATATTTTAAACTGATCGAGAAGTATAAATGTCACTTTTGACAATTTGTTTATTTCGAAGAAATTTAAATTATTTTATTCGAAATTCGAATATTTCAATACGATCGCGCAAAAAATGGTATAAGCATTTCGAACGTTAAGGGTAATACCGGTCTCCAGCAAACATTGCTGTCGACCGGTAAGCAACCCTTACCGTTCTTGATACTTAATATACTATTTATATTGTTCTGTTCGATTCTGTTCTTTAAAAAATATCAATCTTCTTATTTTTTTGTTTCTTTTGTGTAATGAATGAAGTAATATATTATTTAGGACCACTTAAATGTATGTAGGGCTAGGACGTAGTTTACTTACCGACGTCTGAACGGTAAGTAAATCACTTACCGACGTGTTAGACTTAGAAACCAGTAAACACAAGACTCCAAACATTGCTGTCGACCGGTAAACAACCCTTACCGTTCTCGATACTTAATATACTATAGGGAAGCAAAGTTTATATGAGGAATGACTGCCTTGAAGAAGAGAATTTTTTGTTCATTTATCCTTTTAACTGACGTATAGTGTGAAAATTGTGCTCAAAACGGTCGATATGAATAAAAGATGCGCATGTGATACGGGTCGAACTTGGAAATTTTAAATTAGATTTTGCATAATATAGATTTCCAAGTAATTTGTTCAAATGTAAAGTATATCGTCTTAGCTTTTGTCCGCAATAATGAAATTACTGGGCCAATTGCAATAAATCATATGGTCAATAGCTGCTGTAGAAGAGATTGCTAGTGGCGGACTATTTAAAATTATTATTAAAACGGTTAAAATTAACGAATAACTATCTTTTTGTATTTTTATCATACATCCTTTGTTTTTCATTTAATAAGTGAAGACCATTTCTCTAAACCTTTTTTCTTTTCCCTCTCCCAAATGAGAGATTATTAAATACTATTAGGTTTAATAAACTATAACCTGGTAAAAAAACATTATCCAACTTTATTGGTATTCTGAATCTAATTCTGCTTCGCTGTCAGACTTATTATTAAGATCTATATTATTTTGAATATGAATGTATGAATCTTCAACTTTTTTAACGCACTGTACAGAATTTTTCCAGCTCTTGACTGCAATGGGATTGAAAATACCTTGTTTTTTTCTTCCACTTAATTTTTCATTGTTAATAATATTCTTTATAGATGATATTGGTGTCTTTGTAAATGAGCAGGTTTCTTTTTAAAGCTTCTTGTTTAATGAATCCTCTACTCACAATACAATCATACACATTTTTCACAATTAGCTTTGCATCTAATGACAAGTGTTTTCGACGCAACATTGCGAAAAAATTACCTAATTAACTTATAATACTCGTGTAGAAAGCTCTTTGAAAACGCACGCTGAAACGAAATATTTAATACTGCCAAATGAATTCAATGCAGCCATTATATACCCGATACAAAACTCATTGGCTCGCCTTCTCGAACAAGGCGTGAAGGTTGTATTCAGATGATTGTCGACAAAAGCTAACACGATATACTTTGAGACAAAGTATACAACTCTATTCTATATTTAGTTTATATTATTGTGATGCGAAGGTGATTTCCCCAAATTTCCAGTATTTTAAATGTATTCTTCAACTGGCTTCATTTACAGTATGGAGCAAATGAAAGGAATAAATTCGTTATTTCGTAAGCCGGCGACTTTAAGGAGAAATTCTGAGACTCGTCGATTTTTATTTTTAAACAGCCTATTCGTAAGGATACCTTTTTATTTTTGACGTCATCTTTATAACTTCCGGAGTTTTTTGTGCAGCCTGAATACGTATTCTTTCTTTGAGCTTATTGATATTTTGTGATCTATTTTGGTACACTTCACTTTTCAAGTATCCCCATAAAAAGAAATCAAGAGGAGTCAAATCAGGTTCAAGTAGTTGCCCACCAAGACAGTATAGTGTGGAGGCGCATTATCTTGCTGCCGCCAAAAATCATTTGTGTTTGGAAACAACCGGTTCAATGCGGGGAGCAAGAATCTTTGAAGAAATTCGAAATATCGACGACCTGTTAATAATAATGAAGAGGTCCACAGATCCCAATTTGCGTACAAACAAATAATGATACATTTATTACCCACATTAAGTATATAACAGGAACACAATGTAGTGTAAGATGAACATTACAGGATAGAGACAATTTTCGAATGTTTCTAACTGATGTGGATAAACAGCTAGATTGGTTCAGGTTCAGACGAGTAGTCCTTTACTGCTCTCCCACCAATGTTAAGGGTTCTTCGAAAAAATATGGTCCAATAATCCCATTTTCATTTTATTCTCACCAAAACATTAACTTTCTCTGGGTATTGAGTACGGTACTCTTGTATCCAGTGTGGATTTTCCGTATCCCAGTACCGATAAGTATGACGATTGACATGACAGTTTAGAATAGAAGAAATGTACAGTAGAAACGGTGAGGATTTTCCATCACCTGACAAAATCAACGATTCATACAACACCTATTTTCTACATACTATCTCTTTCTGTTAATATAAATCAAACATACCAGCATACGATCGATTGTCTTCTTCACAAGACCAACAACAAGACGTATATTATAGATTATTCAAATTTGCCGTAATAATCGTTAAAAGTGACAACGATATTATAGACGTAACGTGAATAACTGCTCGTACTAAAAGTTGAATTTGACATTACCGCTTCTGAGGTTAGGCGAGATTAATTTGCTGTCTTGTTTTTAGCGAATTTTTGGATTGAAAGTGTATTTTTTGTGAATATCAGTTCTTGTTAGGACTAATTCAACTTTTTATTCCATTTGACAATGGTAAGTACGAATAAAATTAATTATCAACTTGTAAATTTTTGACATTTTATAATACTTAAATTACCGTGGGACGGGTATATTGAAATGCTTATTTTACTACTTATTGATGGTAAATAGCATTTATAATGCTCCACAATTTGTAAATCTTTGTAGAATTTTCAAAGCTGCATGAATCAAATGTCCGATTGTACTTGTAACATTATATCAACCAACAGTTATTTTCAGAAGATGCCTGGAAAACGGCTTAATTCACGAGCACAGTATTTTGTTACAAACGTAATTGAATATTTTGAGATGGAAAAAAACAACGGCGGACCTTTTCAACCTATTTTATCTGTTCAGGAGGTATTATACTTTAACATTCAGTTAAGGACATTTCTATTTAATATTATATTTCAGAGAGTGGCAACTGCACTGAAAATATCAGTTAAAACGGTATGTTCTCAAAAAAAGGAAGGAAAATAATCCAACTCTCCCAACATCACCGAGCCAGACACCTCGATTGAAACCAAAAACAGAGGATTTACCCGAGGGAGCCAAAATGGCAGTACGGAATACCTTATATAACATGTATGAACAAAGTAAGTAAAGAAACATTTGAAACAATAATACATCTTCCCATGTTCTCAAGATTACAGTCAGCTTACACTTTAAATTTTCAAAGTGAAGTGAGGTCATAGTAGTTACCTTATAATTAAGATTTTGCATGTAGTATTATCTATATAGTGTGATTTTTCACCATCAGCTTTGGTGTGGTATATAAAAATCTTAGAAAAAAAAGTAGTTTGATTATAGTGGTTCTGAGTAATGAAAGTTTCTGAATACAGAAAGTTGTGCATATTTTTAATTTGAATGTGTGTGCTACATGTGCTGATTTCCAAGTTGAGTACTGTCCGTAAATGATTACCAATTTATTGGGTCTGAGTGTAGATGGTATTTTCCACAATTAAGTTTACTAATTTAAATTTGTTGATGTCACATACATGGGGTTCTATAAATTATTTGGTATAAATTATGGAAAAATCTGAACATCAAAATTATTGTGTATTCCAGTTTAGTATGAAGTGAATATAAAACAAAATTTTGTTTAGTTTGAGATAATGATAGTTTTAAACTTTTCATTTTTGTAGGGAAACATGTAACTGTCAAAACCAAAAATGAGGAACTGAAAAATAAGGAAATTCTTCCTATTGGAAATACCTCTTTATTGGTGTTATAAAAACATTTGGGATTTAAATATAAAAAGGAAGACAATAGAAGAGCATTAATAGAACGATCAAATATTGCTAGCAAAAGAGCATGTTTTCTTCGAAGAGAAAATCGTGATAGTGTATTTCCAAGACAAACCATATTTTTAGCTGAAACATGGATATATGCCTAAGGAACCAAATTAACTTCTTGGCAGGACAGTAATGTAAAAAGTGTACGTAAACCAGGAGGATAGGACGGTAAACGTTTTATTATTGTTCATATTGGTTCATCCAAAGGATTTGTGGAAGATGCCAGTTTAGTGTTAGTTTAGTGTCGTCAGATTACCACGGTGAAATGAACGGTAACATTTTTACAAAGTTGGTTTCGACACAGTTAATTCCGAATTTAGAAGAACCGTCGTTAATAGTAATGGACAATGCACCTTAGTATACTAGCAGAAAAGCAACCTTCCTCTTGAAAAAAAAAATGAAATTATCACTTGGTTGAAAGCCAACAATGTTGTCTTCAATGAAAACCTGTTAAGACCTAGACTATTACAAATTGCTGAAATGAACCGGAAAGAATATGTATATGTCATTGATGAGTTGTTCCGAAAACATGGTCATGAAGTTTTGAGGCTACCAACCTACCATTGTTAGTTTGATGCCATTGAGCTTATTTGGGCCCACTGCAAAATATATTATAATGAGTATATTGGCAGAGACGGATACGGCGATGAAAGGGTCTTGAGTATGTGGAAGGGAGCATTGGAAAATTGTAGTCCAAATATTTGGGATAATTGTGTCAGGCATACCGAAAAAATAATCGAAGACTGGTTTACTCGAGAAAAAAATTTGGTGGAATTACAAATTGAACCAGTGATAATAAATACTGGTGAAGACAGCTCAGATTCCGGAACAGATGAACTTTAAAGAAAAATTTGTAATATGAATAATATATACCTTTCATGTACCGGGTGGCCAACTAAGAACGGCCGTCGGCCATATCTCAGGAGTGGATTGTAGCACAGGTTCCGGAAACTCATGCTGAGAGTATTATGGATGCAAACTAAGTTTCACAAATTCTCATAAATAAGAATTTACCAAAAATACAGAGAGAAATACGTGCACTCAAGTAAATAAGAGAATATAGGGTGTTCATAGTGGTTGTTTGTGATGAAAAAATGTGTTTCATGCAATATGTATTATGATTTATAGCACATTTTAAAATTTCAGTCGAGCTCCCTATTCTAGTCGGTACCATATTTTTCTAAAACCGTTATTTTTTGAATTGTAATTCGAACTAGGTACTGATTATATTTTTATCTAATTCCGCTATCAAATGTGACACTTTACGTCACTCCTTGACGTTAGGTAACGTCACATTTTTCATAACCTCATATATCAGTTATGAAAAGTAGTTATGTAAAAACTTTACGTAACTGTTTATGTTTCAACATAGAGATACAACATGAGTTTCAAAGAATAATTTATTAATTAGGTAGGTACTGTCAAAACTGTCAATTATTTCATTATTTAAACTGTACAATTTACCCATCATTTTAATAATTTAATATTTTGAGATTTATAAACATTGAAAACATTATTCAGGACACAGTTATTTAAAGTAAGTCAATTTTCTGGGTGAATACATCCTAGTAATAATACTTCTGACACCATTTGATTTCACTTCAATATTATCATTGTAATTGAAGATTTTATAGAATATTATGAAAGCGCGGAATTATATAAAACGTTGTACGTAAACACTTTATGAAGAGAGCGACATTGTTCAACACGCGTAATTTGCAGAATTCGCTAGCGCTCGTTTTGGCAAATATTACGCTTGTTGAACAATATCGCTCTTTTCATAACTAATTACGTAAATATCTATTGTTTGTTGTTCTTTTGATACTGCCTCGCTATATATTTCGAAAACAACGACTTTCGTAAACAAGAAGACAGACCACGCAAAGCAAAGCTAATCGATCATGAGATCAACGATACCACATACATTCCAGAATAAAATGAAATTGGTTTCAATTTATTCTGTACGAAATTTGTTAATTACTTTGAAATTAAATTCCACGTTCCTTTCATCAATTTATTTGTTTCGTTCAGAAGCGGTAATTGGCTCCCCTTATTAACCAAAAGTGCTAATGAACAAACATTTGTGATAATGAACGAACATTTTTGAATATTGAATAACACTAATTAACGAAAACAAAACGTTTGCTAGGCTCAACAAAGGATGATACACATGCGGTATATACAAATTACAAAATACTCGAAGGACTACTCTGTAAGCAGGGAATACGGGTTTAAATGAAAATCTGGAGATTTTACCAGAATTAAAATATCTATTTTATAAATAAACCAAGTTTTGGTTGGAATTAAAAATCTGGAAGGTTAAGTATACACTCTGATAGCTGTACAAGAATGCAGCTACGACTTCATAATTTCTCCATCTCTCCGCTACATAACTTTCCCCAATAGACATCAACTTCAGTATTCGGTAAAAAAGTGATCGACGCTGTTCTAAGGGAGTGTCCAAAATATTCCTTGAAGTTCTCAAAGCTCAGAAATTTGTCAACTTTACTTGTAATTGAAGAGATCGAGTTTTTTCAGACAGGCTAGCTTAAGCACTTTTCATTTTGATATCGCTTGAAGAAGCGAGGATTAAAATTCGTCAAGTGGGATCTTATAACAATATAATTTCGAACTATTTTCGTATAACAAACCTTCTCATCGTCACTTTAAGTCACTGTCAATATACCTACGTGCCATTCCATTTTTGCATGGAATTGGGAATAGTAACAATTATGACTTTATGCCTCAATTCAACATTGTCCATTTTCATTGCAGAGAGCTCACTAGAACGGCACGCTCCAGCAATTGTCATCATCATTAAATAAATATTATATATATATATATATATATTATTTACATCTTTACATATTACCTGTCAAACACATTAGATTTTTTGGGTTTATATCCATCATTTTCTTCTTTATAAAAATGCTCGAAGTTTAGGATACCTACTTGGAAATATCAATATTCACACCATAAGCTTGATGCATAGTTTAATACAACAATATATTTGATACAGCAAAAAGCACCGTTTCTGAAACTGCAGTAGCAGTCTTTGTTTGGCTGTTATACAAACAATAATTTAAATTTCTCTCAATTTTTGATAATAAACTGTAAGCTTGCCGTTGTTGATAATATAACTAAGCTTATAAGGCATAGAAAAAGGTCAAAGCTGTCCATAATTTCATGGGAAAAGTATGGAATTAAATTGATGAAAATCCAAGAATAAATTCTGCGAGAAGGAGAAAAAATCTTATATTTTAGTAGGTATATTTACTATTGTCGAACTTTATTGCCTACTTACTTGCTCACCTACATCTCTTATAGTATAAATAACTATTATTAAGTGCCATTCATTACGCGTCAGTAACTGTTATGATATTCACTAAGTGCACACTTGTATAAACTGTGGTTACCATTAGTACAAATTTGAC
>CAJUYG010000379.1:123571-160300 GCA_910591675.1 Galerucella calmariensis | reverse complement strand
AGTGTCTTTTAAACATATAAAGCGTTAGAATAATTACTATTCTGCGATATCTGAAAATAACAAAAACAAAAGTTTGGAATAAGTACACCATTATATTACAAAAAAGGGATAGGAGCACCCATAGAAATGATAGCGAGAAGCTGTAATGGAATATTTAAAAGAAAATAATATAAGAGAGGAGATAAAGGAGATATGATTGAAATTAAGGTAAATATTTCTTGAAATTGGAAAAATTAATACACGGTTTCTTTATAATTTGAACATGTTTTTCGAAAGAGGTGAAAATGTGTTTCCAGTATAGGACGGGGAAGTTAGGTTGAAAGCTTACGTGAAATTGAAAAGCTTGGGTAACTAGATTTGATTTTTTCAAACGAAAGTGTTGCAGGTTTTTTATACCCTATGAGATGACATTATGCAATATTATAATTTTTGATATTTTATTGATAGAATTTGCTAGAACTCACAGCTAGTAGTACCATAGCACTATAATTATCCTTTGTACCTAAGACTTGTCACCTTTATTTAAGCCTAAGCCAGTGAAGATATTTATGGAACATTTTGGGATTTCACAAAATTTCAATCCAAAAAAAATTTCAATACATCTCACCTTTCAGGATTCTTAACTTTCAGCGTTTAGCTGTTATAATGTCAAATACAATATAGTGGGATTCATAACTAAACCATATTTTCACCATCACACTAATAAAATGTCACCTAATGTTTGTTCCAAACAATGTTTGGCTGAAAGTATTATCAGTAACTCACAAATTGAGGCAATTATGTATGGAGAATGCTTGAGAAATGATAAAGGGACATAAAATACCCATTTAATACGATACTTAAATACAGGGTGTTCCATTTAAGGAAACCCAATTAATGATCATTACAATTAATGACCAATTCTGTGAATAAAAAACGAATATCGCGCTGTGTTAATAATCTTGGACAAGGGTAAACTATATCAAAAATCGTTTGAACGTAAATAGACTACTTGATATCAAATCTATACAATGGTACAGGGTGTTGATGTTACCAGCACATTAATAAAAAAGTTCTTATTATCTTCTAACTACCTCGTATAACATTGCAGTACCTCATATCGCAACAACAAGAAAATTGAGATGATTGAAAAAATGTGGAAATGTGGTTCATCCTGCCAATGTGGGTGGCTTTGTATATTTGAAAATGTTTTCAAAATATGGTCCTATATAAATGCCTCAACTTTTATCTAAAGAAAGTTTTTCTCTCACGACAAGTGACTAATTCGACTTCCTCGCACTAATGTATATAGGTTTTTTGCATTTATTGGTGACTACTTGTAAGTAAACTACACATCGGGTAGATCCCGTATTTCAAACGAAATAAAACTGAACTTTGGTATGGAACACCTGGGCTTTATTTCCTCACCTATTTGGTAGTTTTAGGATGTGGGAAACTGGTATAGGTAGTTGTCAGGATGCAAGATTCCTCCTAACTTCGCGAGAGCTAGAGGTAACGCCTCAACACGTAAAGCGACCAAAGATATAAACCAGTAACAATTCATATTTTTGTGTGTGACGAGTGGGGATTATTACTTTTTTTCCGGTCCGAGATGGGAAACTCATGTTCGTGTGGGTTCTAACCAGTACCAAGACAGTGTTGGACTCATCCCCAAGGGAATGCCCACCAACCAAACTCATCTCAAACTCGCCGTTCCTCTTGCATCGGGATCACTACCCTAGCATACTTTAGGCGGTCCCTCGCACACTCTCCGTCATCTTCTCCCTTTTATCTCTTCCACCTTTCACATACCATATCAAGTCCTTCTTCTTCCCTAATCATGCTCTATTACGCCACGTAACTCTATCCATTCCTTCTACTCCCTAAACATTATCTTCACCATATTTTCCCAATACACCGCCTCCTCTGGTTCATTTTCCAACTTCCTCAAAACTTCCTCGTTCTTCCAGCATGTAAACACATGATCCACATCATCCTCCACTTCACACCTCTCGCACACTCCAGTCTATTTTCTCCCAATCCTGTGGAGGTCATCTTCTCTCAACCCATGTCCTGTGAGCACCTGCGTCAAGGTGTAGTTCACCTCTCCGCATTTCCGGTCAACCCAATCTCTCCTGCTTCCAATCGCTCCTTTTGTCGCACCCTCATACTCATCCCACCTTCTCTCCATTTCCTCATGCGCTCATTCCTGTACTTTCTCTCTGGTCGCACCCCTCCAGCGTTTCTGTCTGGCTCTAGCCATTTACTCTTTTCTTTGTGAAAAAACTAGGATTATTCTCCTACTCTTTTCTGATAGCATAGACTGTTTTTTATATTTCTTATGCCGCTACTACTTTCCACAATAAAATCACTTTAAGAAATAAAAAGCCATATGTAGGATAAGAAGTTAGATTTTACCTCTTGAACGTTCGAAATATCATAAGGCCCTCTATTCAGTTTTTTATTTCAAAATACTCACACAAGTTTAAAACAAGTTCCTCTACTCGTGATTCCAACCCTTTTCCTGGAATGTTCTGAAACAAAGTAAAATATTGTTTAATTTACTTGAAAGCATACACAATTGTAACAATCTGTGATAATCCAGTTCACAGAATTAATAAAGATGAATTTATATAAACACCACTATCTTCATAAACCTTTTTATAGAAAGCTATGAATGCTTACATGCATCTATGTTTCTTACTTCTTGGTTGTTAACGTAATTCTTACTTAAGTCAGTCAGCTATAAATCTACCATAAATGTTTCCGTTACACGAAAGCTTAGCTACCGTCTAAGAACTAACGCTATGTTAATAGTTATTTACGTAATTAGTGGGATATGGACAATATTAACGCACGCATGTGAAGTTTGCACGACGAGGCTGTAGACCGAGTCATAGTGCGTTAATAATTCCTATCACACGTGCTACGTACAAAATTTTTTCTACAACTGTTTAATAGTATTATTAACACAATACCGTCTTCACCATAAGGGCACACGGGGCCCGTACCCAGGGCCCCAAAGGACCGAAATCCCGGAAGAAATCGTTATCGTAATCGTAATCGTAACCAAAAAACCAGCAGCATTCTAATATCATAAATGAATGACATATTATAATATCATACTGTATTTGATGACCTATGATAAATGGTCATTATCATAATTCGCATTTTTTACTTTCCAAAAGGGCCCCAAACTCTCGTGTTCCCAAGGGCCCTAGCCTAGCTTAAGACGGCCTTGTACTAACAGTACCTATATCGAAAAGAGATAAAAATTCAATCTAAACGTATTTTTAATAATATTGACTGCAAACATAAGGCATTGTGTATCATATTTTGTGACCGTAGCAACAAAGACAAACAAATCTGTGGAAATGAAAAAAATCATTTTTTTTATTGGTGAACCATTTTACCCATTTAAAGCTCGCCTCAGCGTGTTTAAATCGAACTTTAAAAAAAGCGCGTGTTTTAAAGTTACCGTGGCAAGACCTTAATATCCTCTTATACTTCAATATACTATTATTTCATCAAATTGTCAAAGGAATGAACAAAAATCCGCAAAAATCTATAAAAATAAGTTCAAGCGAAGACAATCTCCTTTCGGAAATTGACAATGCAGCTTCCAGTGCTATTTTAAATATTTAATTCTGGTATTAATAACAGTCTAGACTCTTATTATCGCACTAGTGCGGTAATGTATTCAAAAACGCACTAGTGCGGTAATATACGTCATCATGACACTGACAATAGTGTCAAATCGTACCCGTTACATGACAGTTGTAGATAAAAATATTTATTAAATGCAAAACTGGAAATTTTAAACTTACCGTCAAATAAGAATAACAAATTGAAGGTTTTGAAAACAAATACGATTTTGTAGAATTTATCTGAATGCGTATGATGAAACGCTTTGAACAAAACCTGATGTTTCGAAATAATGACAGTTGTAATCTATCGCTATCTCTTTTCAACATTTGGAGGTCATAATATGAATTACAAAAGAAGTCATTGCTTGAAAGACAAGTGTACATATTGTATAATGTGATTCTATTGTCAGTAAAGAAGGATAAGATATATGAAGTTTTGGTTCACTACTGTTCATTGTTAGTGACGTCAGGGTGAAGGCCAATTTGTTCTACTGTATACGTATTTGGAAATGTTATAACTTATTTCGCAATTGTCCTATTCAAAAATCATTGTAAAATCTCAACGTAATATTTCAGCGATAATTTCGATACAAATTTTTTCAAACTGAATATAAACTAAATCGTAGAACAGCCAACACGATTCTAAAATATAGCAAGGAAAACTGATTAGATGTAAATCGCTGGAGTATAAGATCCCCTTTAATGGGACTTTCCCCTAGGGATATAGAACTAATCACGATCATACGACTCATTCTGTTTAACATGTTCATGTAAATTCCTACAAAAGATAATTTGTTGCCAAGAGTATACGTAAGGGATTTTACGGAACAAAATATGTTTAATAAAATATCGGCAAAGTCGGTCAATATTTTTTCATTGTGCATATTCTCAATATGGTTTCAAAAAAATCTAGAGCCTAAGCCTGATCCTAAGCCTAAGACATTTACCGATATTGATGTTCAGATATTGTTATGTGCAGCTCCTTCGCGCATACGACTGCAACTCCTAGACTTTAGTGTGCTCTTCTTATGTTCTTATGAGTTTAATAGGTCCCACACCTAAGCACCAACATCTAGTGTTATTATGCACATATATCATGTAACAGTGTAAAAAAATTTGGTAGGTCCTTTCTTGCCTTTTAGAGTCCTTTTAGATAAGACACCTTGTGGTCGGCTACTAGTGTCTGAAAATAATCGCGCGGCTAAAAATACAATAATATGAATAGGCAGGCGCATTCACACGAGACACAGAAAAGGAATACGTGTCCGGTCACTAAATCGAAGAATCTCTCCCCCTCTAGTGTCCAGACACTATGTCTGTGTACAAGCCACTCGTAATACATGAACTTCAATTAGTACGTTTAAACGGTACACGCGCTTCCAAATTGGAATTGCTATCCTTTGTTTCAGCCCTACAATTCCGGCTCCAACACCTATTTCTTCCTTGGAGCCGTCTGTATACTTAGTTGCCTCAGCCTTTATAAATAGGTATAGTTCTTTACACGATCTAAGAAACTGATCTTACTTGAGTTGGAATAATGACATGCGATAAAGCCATAAAAGTATTAGCCGTGACAGGGTCGTATTCATTTTGTTGGCGAATAATAAATTATGACATCAAACTCTATAATACTTTTGGGTCATTCTTTACTCAGTACTTTCTCTCTCTCATCAGGTATAGTGCGGCTCTGCATCTGGGAAGTTTTATGGTTTTATTGCATCTCAAGCCCAAGTCAAGTAACGTCAGCTTCTTAGATATTGAAAAAAACTATACACATTTCTTACAGTCTTCCCTACCCGGTATAAGTAATGATTTAAAACTAATTATTGAAGATATATATATGTGTCGGCCATGCATCAATAGGTTGCCCTATTAAGTTATCCGCTCTTCGTTTCTTCATGAGCTTTCGATAGTCAGCACCGTGCGTTTGAATTATGTTATTTGTGGACTTAGCAATTAATCCACCCTATTTGTGGTGCGCCTGGGTAGTGAATCAAAAATGGATGTTTTAGCAGGAATCGCTGCCCGGTGCAGTGTACCATGTTGACAATGATCAGTTAAAGCCTAAAAGAACGAAATGTCAAATATAAAATCAGTTATTTTTCTTGAAAGAACACTAAATATATACTCCAAACTGACTAGTGGTGTGAGCTGCTTGAGGATACAAAATCCCACTCAATTCTTTTTTCCCTCAACCTTTCCAAGCATTTGATATGAAAAGTTGATAAAAACGCAAAAGGCACTTTTCTATCACTAGTAGTTATTCAAAATAGGTAGAATTGAAGAATATATTGTGATGTGTCTTAAGATAGAATTTCGTTGCAACTACAACGAGTAGAACAATCTAAAGGTTTAAATCGCTGCCAAAACTTTGACGCGCTGTTAATCTGTTCACGCAATGTTCCGAAAAACATTTTAAATCATGATTTCCTACCTCTTGTAGTAGCTCAAAGTCAATAGAAAACAACTGATGTGAAATAATAAAAAAATGCATTACCGTGTAACTACAGCAAGTAAAAATCAATATATCATAGGGCCAGCTAAAAAAGTCATTACCAAAACTGCAAGTCACATTAAATTTAATCGAATTATAACTTCCTACCACTTGAAGTAACTCAAAATTGATATAAAATAGAAGAATACATTATGTTGGTCATGAACCTAGGTATTTAAAAATAAAATAGAGTTTTTAGCAGAAAGTAACAGGAAAAAATAAGCTCTCATCTTTTTATTAAAATGAAAGTGTTTATAAGTAATAATAAATCTAATTGTTTATATTATTTTGGCTATTATAATTATTGTTTATATGAAAAACGCAAGTATAATAAACTATGGCAGGTTGATTGGAAGTAGCTGCTTGTTCTTGATTTAGAGACTCTTGAAATTTCTTCGCAGAAGTTTTAGCTAACCTCATTGTGTTAATTATTTCCTGATGATAGCCCGAATCTATTTGCAGATATGGTTTTATGAAGTGGCTGCTACCATGTCCTGTTATTTTAATGAGTTGCGATTCTCCAATTCCCGTTTGGGCTAAAGTTGGAACAGCAGTGGCCCTTGCAGAATGATTTGTTATCAATCAATCAATGATGCCGCCGATTTGAACCAGAAATATATGGTATTTTGTCCAACCGGTCTGTTCGTGTACCAGCCTTTGGAATTGGGGTGTTGCTAGTTTGAATTTGGAGTTAAAAATAAACGATTCATTTTGATGAGGTGTCCTCGCTTGCTTCTTCCGAAGGGTTTTCGTCCCAAAGTTCAATAATCTTCCTCAACTCGTCTGCTGATAATGAATAATTTTTCGCATGTTGAACCCATAGTCTTCAGTTCTGCCACAGGTATATCTGCTTGGTCGAATTCATACGATTTTTTTGCCCAAAAGTTTGTTAACTAGTATTCGCGGGTGTCAACTGCACAATCTCCTAAAATAATTTTTAGGTTGGGGTTTCACTTAGTTACCATGGTAACTAAATAATCAAGTGGACCAAACCTGTTTTTCTGGTACTCGATGAAGACAAAAATTGATGTTGGAAATCGGAAAATGAATTTTAATTATTTGATTTTCCAACAAAAGGAAATAATTTGACTCCTAGTGAAAGTTCGATAAGGACAATTTAATTATGTTGAACGCAATTAATTCTATCAATTCGAATGTTCAGATATATTTGTGAAAAAAATAGATATTGCCTTGATTTGTTTGTTTGGTTGACATTATGTCTTATTAGGTAGTTCAATGTATTACATTAAACGGTATAACTAGACTGCCAAATGATTCGGAAAACTATAAAAAGCGTAGAATGTACATTTTTGTCGAAAACAAGCCAAGATTACTCCACCGCAAAAACCGTTATTTTACGGTGGCTGTTTACCGATTTCACATACAGTTGAATACAGGAAATGTCCCAGAAATAATTCTATGGTAATAGAATGTCTCGGTCGATATCGACTTAGGCTGCTATTACATCATTCCAGCAGATACACCTTTTTATTTAAAAAAATAATCAGTTCCTTCCTTTCACTAATGATTTACAAGATTTCCAAGTGAACTTGAAAATAAATACAGGCTCAATTTATATATACTCAGTCTCGTACACCGAGAAAAAGATTTATTTGTACAATTAAAATCTTATTATGTCAAATAAATATGATTTTTCATATGGCCCAAGTAATATTTAATTTGTCGTTAAGAAAGGGTTTGTTTCAAGTTCGGGAAGTAATATTACCTATGAATGAAACCATATTCATTGTCATTAATAAAATGAATTATTTATCGAGAATTATATTTATTCTTGTGAAAATGTATCATGTTTGTCTCGAACATTATTTATTAAGGAACAATGACAAAATAGTTATATTAACCTTTGAAAGCATTTAAATTAAATAAAGTAATTTTCCAATAACAAATACTTATTTTTGCGGGTTAATTATATTGTTTTATCATAAGATAAATTATTCTATGGCAAAATCACATTTCTTTATCATAAAAAATGTATTGTCTCCGTAAAATATATTTCTTTACCATAAAAAAATATATTGTTTGGGTTAACGATATGTTTTTTATTTGTAAAAAATGTATCGTCCCAGCAAATTATATTTATTCGCTGGAAACGAATGTTTCTTAAGAAAACTATCAATTTTCACTAAAATTAAACATATTCATTATAACCGAACCATAATTTTGATAAACAATATATTGTGTCGATGGTTAGTCTTGACACGGATTAAAATGACAGTATTTTTATGACAAACATGTTTAAATCTGATAAAAATTAATTGTCTTCTCTATTTCTGCATGAAACTGTTTAGTAGGAATGCAGGATAGGAATAAAAGAATTGTTGCTGAATACTTTGATCTATTAAAATGAAAACTATACATTTTTAAAATTGAACATACCTACATGATCTAAAACATATATAACCAACAATGGTATCCACAAGATAGCCTTTGTCTAACCGTAAGTGTGTATGTTTGAAGAACATTTCGCTTGCTTGCTACTTCTACCTACTTAAATATATCCTAACATTCATTTCCTTACCTTCAAAGAGATTTCACAATTCTTGGAATCGCCATGCATGTGTTCAACAATTCATTCATTTCTATATTATTAGACTCATTTTTGTCCAGAGCACTTTAACCATAAACTTTACAATAATCAGTAAAATTTCAAAAACTCATCTAATTTCACATAATATATCCTTTATCTATGAATTTCACTGACTCACTCCAAACGACCGGTACGATTCTGAATAATAGGGCAGGGTAGGGTAACATCTCTTTATATTAATTGCCACATAATTTGAGGGCTAATGTGATTTCTTACGGGTGAAGAAATATGAAATTTGTAGTAAAGAAGTTTTTTTTTGTAACAATAAATGTACAAATATACTCAAATACTTATTTTTTCGGTATGAAGTAGATGTTATTTGAGGCTAATAATCTTTAGGCTCATTTAAAAAATGTAAATATCTGTCAAAACTTTCAAATGATTTACTATGGAAATTTAATTTGTTGATGGAATATTATTCAAGATGTTAGCTTTTTTTTTGGGTGATGAACACAATTTTCACCCAAATATCATCGCTATATTTTATGACAAAATATTTAGTGCTTCGTAAACTTTTATACTTTCTGAAAAAAAATTGTATAAAGGTGTGCATGAAGAAGAACAAATTTCCTAGTGTCTGGCTGCATGGGCTATGCCTTAAAGCAAAAAAAAAGAACAAATTTCTTCACATTAAAGAAATTACACTCGAATAAATCATTTTTTTATATCAAAATTTCCCAATCTTTTAATGTTAATATGGCTTCTTAATATTGAATAGGCAATGTTAGTATTGAACAAAAGGGGGTCAAACAAATCAGTTTATTTGTCTATAAATAACTCTTCTCTCGGTGTATGTCGTAATAAGTGAACAAAAATTTTTTTAACTACTTTGGTTGATTTCCTTTTTTTGGTGTGACTACATATTTGACTGTACTGGGCACATAGGATGGCCATATCTTGGAATCGGATTGTCATACAGAAACAAAAGAAACATATTCATAACAATAATTGCCTCAAGAAAAACCTGGATGTATTCTTACAGCATTGAATTTGTGGATCCTCTCCTCTTACTAAGACCAGATCTTGTTTAATTCGCTATGTCAAGCCTTCCTTTAAACTCTTTCTGTGATGCTGAGCTCCAACTTTGTTACTACTACGTTTTCGGTGCCCTTTCCCTAGCCCGCAACTCTCTTATGGAATTCTCTCTATATGATTTATTCGAAATCTCTTGCATATCTCAACCCATCTCACTCACTACTTCCTGTACTCTTAACTATTATTTTATATCATCACTTCGTATTCTATTTCTGAGGATGACTCCCTTCGAACATTAAACATACTAGATGAATAACTCGCTATACTTAAAACTCACTATATATAATTCTTCTTCCTTCGGCTATTATTGGTGAAGCAACAAAAAACTGCCATTTCTGTGCGTTTAAAATAAATTTTGTTCATTATTCGATATATTTGAATTATACTCATCCAGAAGTAATTTCCTTCTGTAGGTTTATTCTTGGGAGACAATTTGAAAACAATATTTTGAAATATAGGGTGACAAAATCGAGTGAATTCTGGACCAAGCAAGATGAATCTTTTTTTAGCAGAACTGGACAGATTTGAATAGATACTACTAACAACCCAAAATCATTAACACATTTCTTTGTAGAGAAAACATAATTTCGTTATCTGAATATTAAATTGTTCTATATCCCATTTTTTTAACTTCGAGAAAATCACAATCGAAGATTATTCCTTAAAATTCATTAAATAATATAAATATTTTTTTAATTGTGAAGACTATCTACATTTCTAGAAAAATTTACTTTCATTTCAAACCAATAGAATTAACACAACACAAGCCATTTTTTTTATCTCAAATTCTAATTTTGGATATAGAACAAACTACTACTTTAACGGCCATTTTGTGAATTTTTAGGATATAGAACAATATTTATGGATATAGACCAATATAATATTAAGATAACCGGTATTTAAGATAGATAAGAATAATAATAACGCAAAAATGGAACAAATTTTTATTTATAAATTTATAACATGATAAAATAACATAAAAATTCAAAATAAAAGATAAATTGCACTTTGGGTTTGGTTTAGTAATTAATTTGAAAAAACATGCTGCTAAATGAAATACCATTTTATTCTTTTTTCGAAATATTTTTCTTGGTTCTAGGCTTCTGTTTGTTTTTAGATGTATTCGCTTTTTGAAAATAACTATTGTCTCCCTTTTTGTTTTTAAAATTATCCACCTTTTGAAATAAGGCAGTTTCTATTATTATAGAATTCTAGATACCTCTTGGTTTTCGGTAATATGAGTAATTTCAAAAATTACTTGTTGCTGTGGTATATTGTAGTTTAATTGAGAATCTTCCAGCACCAATTATTTGAGTTAGTGTGCTAAAAAAAATACGGTTGAAATTTGTGTTGTCGAAAAAAAGTACCTGTGCAAAGGACTAGTTTCTGAGACTCTCCTCATAAACTAAGTAGAAATAAGGGGGCACCTATCAAAATCGAAAGATAAAGTTATTTCGAATAGAAAAGCTCGTATGGTAAAAACCATAACTTTAGTAGGTACGTATCGTTGCTTTTTTAGTATGAAAATAACAATTGAAAAATGTAATGTAATGCGAACTCAATTGATGGAGGCGATTTACCCGCGAAATAAAATTTAAGGTTGAAAGGAATGTCTTGAATTTTTAAACATCTTCACTTACTTGTTTTGCCAGATTCGTTCTCCAGGAGAAATTGTGTCACTTTTTCACACATCATATTAACACAAATACTATTATTAATAACTTGATCTTACTGAACAAAAACAAAGTAATTTAATAGCCACAATAGCAGCGTATCCGACGAAAAATAGGCCAGTGGGTGGTGTTAAGACGATTCATAGAGGGTGGATGTAGAACAACATTATATTCACTTTACCGAAACCTTCTGGTGGATGTGGAACAATATAATTTTAGAACAACTTTCCTCTCATAGGGATAAGAAAAATATAGAGAAAAATCTTTGCTATTAATGGTATTACATTGATAATATTTACGGATATAGAACAAGCTAATTTTTACAAATTTTTGTATGTATATAACTCTATTTTTATATAAATTATATTATATTTTTTAATAAAACAACTCATTTTTTCACATTTTCGAATTTCACAATGGGCGATTACAGAAATGTATAATAGTTAGCCCAAAGCTGGTTTGTGAAATATTGAAATGGCTGGACTAATTGATTTTTACCTTTATTATTTTCAAGAATCGATAAAATAAGTTCAAAAATTGAATTGAATATTCAAAGTGCATACCCTGGCCTACCTGGCAATGACCAAGACCTCATTGAGAATTATCTTTTGAATCGGCTTATTGAAGTACCTACACTTTAGATTTGAGATAACCCCAAAACTGAAAATCAAGGAGGACTACATCTGGAGATCTTGCTGGCCACCCTAAAAATCCTCTCCTACCTATCCATCTGTTGAGAAATAGTATCCGATTAGGATTAGTATTAGTCCTGTCTGTTGACAGTACAATTTAAATAAAATGTTGCTTCATATGAAAATACAAATGTTATACAAATTGTGAATCAATATTACATCACTTCAAAAAATTCAATCCTTCCATCAAAATCTTAATCATTGAGTTCATGAACTAAATTAACTTTATACGGGTGAAATTTATTTCGTTTCAAATATTTTATAGCTGAAGATATATTCAATGAGTTTTCCGACGTGATCTGTCTACTGGATATGTGTGGATGAACAGTTGGGAGAAGATCCAACCGCTTGTCACCACAAATTGCATGACGACCTTTATCATTATCTTTCACGTTAAACGTATCTTACATTACAGCCTTTTTTGCAGCAACTTCATTGCAGGCGATATAAATTGCATGCAAAATTGAAAAGCAGCTTTCTTACATTTGAGCATATTTGCTATGAAGATTTTTTTGACAATTGACATTTGACACAAATTAAACTAACAAAAGTGGAATTCATTTTAAAAATGAATACAGTAAAGCTGACAATCAGTACTATTGGAAATCACTAGCAATATGTAAGGTTTCGCGTAAATTACCTTGTAAATTGGAAACTTGAGAGTTGCAGTGAAAGTGGCCTGAACGCATGCGCAACTATTTTTCAAAATAGGCCAGCCATTTCTACAAAAAGAAAAAAGTATTAACAAATTATCTAAATTATTGTTCTATTCTCGAAAAAGTAGATTGACGAATAGAACGATCCAGATCATTCCACAAATCATAATCTTCTCTGTGGGTTCGGAAATTGTCACCATACTCACACGTTATTGAAATTTCAATTATTCTTTTTTTCGCTTGAAAGTACCATTATTGAAAAATGTAACAACAAAGTGATCCACAACGCAGTACTTGACATTATCATTGTAAACAAAAATACAAAACCGTAATAATGAAAACCTATCATCCTTATTGGTACCTACAGTAATTTCAATGAAATTTTATAATTGAAAATTTCTGTTACAACATTGGTCTCTGATCCACAAACCAATGATTTAGAGTATTATACATTTTTGTAATCGTCTATTTTAGTGGAATTAAAAATGTAGAGAAAAATATGCTGTTCTATTTTAAAAAATCACAATGATGTCATGTACGCAAAATTGGTACGGTTATTCGTACATCCAAAAAGTACGATGCGTAATTGGAAATAAAAATTGACTTGTACAAGCGTTTTGTTATAATAGATTCAGACAGAAAAATATTTAATTTATTACAACCTAAACGTATGTAGACCACAATGATGTCATGTACGCGAACGTAGTGACGTCATTATTACATCCAAGGATAGACTACGATGCGAAACTGCAAATAAAAACTGACCTGTACAAGCCTTTCGTTATCATGGCTTTAAATAGAAAAATATTGAATTTACCCTACCCTAACCGTCACCACTGTATATCTTAATTTTTTTATTAGCGTATGCTAGTTAGGAAAATCTTTTTATATGCATATAGAGGCTATTACTGAACATGTCTATGCTACATAAAGTTAGCCATGGTTTCCATGACGTACGTGTGATATAAGTATTACACATGTTTTATAAATTCTAATCGTGTTGTTAGCGCTTGTCAATTTGTTTCTCCATTCCATGTTTCAGATATGCAATTTACTCTACTTTACTGCTTTTATCGTTTCTGCTCGTGCATCTTCTATCAAGTTGTTTTAATTTGATACCTCCACTCACAATTGATTGAGTTCTTACAGTTGTTATATAACACCGGTATCTACTGCCAATCTGTATCTAATAGGGTCTTAGGATTTGACCATTCGATGCGTCTTCTTCAGTGGGATGCTCGTATTGAATTTCTCTGACGTTATTGAATTGTCTTGATATAAGCATACCGTCATCTGAAAAGAACACTATGAGCGGTGAAATTCGTTTCATTGCGGTTTCATTATCTCATTCGTGAGTAATATCATGAGTGCATCTGATTTTTCCGAAAAAAGCTGAGTAATATTTTAAGAAGTATGAGTGATGGTGGCAACGAGAATCCGAGTCGAAGACATAGAGATACTACAGATAGAGGCAACAAACCAGTTCGGAAACAAACAGCATCTGAGATAGAGATAGAAAGTCGGAGGCTTAGGCTGTCTTTCTCCAATAGCGCAAATACTGTATACAAAGACAAAGGCAGTCTCTTCTCCTCTCACTGAAGTTCAAACGGTCGTTCCCACTTACACAGTGGCCTATGGCTTGTTGCCTGTATCTGTATTATCTCTTTGGTCGAAGACTAGGATTTTGGCACCTGCACGAATGAAGTTTGCTTAAGTATTAATTAGCAATGTGTTTTCTCGATTTTTTCCGGAAAACTAGATTCCGGAATGGTATTTGACATGTGTATTTCAGATTATTCTGCACACATATAGTATTGTTACGAACTCACTGATTCAGAAGCCGGTCCTGTCGCAAACTGTGAATGCGACCTTTCTAGAAAGGTTCTTTCGCACGTAATATTCAGACTTCTCGAAGCGTACCAGGCCGTACAATGGTTTATCGCGAATGTTCTCGAATTATAACGTATACGCAGAGGTGGTATATTCAAGAATTTTCTAGAGCTGCAAAGAACTATATATACGCGGGTTTTCGAGTGAGTCGGGGAGTTGTTCAGTATACAGTGAATCAGTAAACAGTTTCAGTATACAGTGAGTGAACAGAAAGTGAATATAAATAGTGTTGAAGATAAATTAGGACAATTATTATACCTAGTGTAGATAAATTAATAGACATTAAGTAGTGTGTATATAAATTAAGTTTATTATAGTGTGTAAGTGTTTCTTAATTAAATCAATAGTAATTAGCCATAGTGAGTGTATAATTTTATCCCACAGTAAAAACTGTTTAAATTAATAAGAAAAACATTACAGTATTAGAAAACATACTATGGTTAAAATAATACCCTCTTTGGTGTGCGTCATTGATTGTGACGTATATCTGGGTTTTCGGCATGTCGCTTATTTTATTTGCTATTTTGACATATAGCTTACCTTAAATTTGATAAATTAAATCATCAGGTTCAAATTTAGCCAAATTCGAAAAGCCTATGAAATCTAGTATATTAAGTATTAAGAACGGTAAGGGTTGTTTTACTGGAGACCGGTATTATCCTTAACGTTCGAGATGCTTATACCATTTTTTGCGCGATCGTATTAAATTTCGAACAAAATAATTTAAATTTCTTCGAACTGAACGAAATTTCAAAAGTGACATTTATATTCCTCGATCAGTTTTATAGTATATTAAAGTATTTGTGGATATTGAGATCTTTAAAACAAGCGCGATTTTTCTAGCACGATGGCGAAACCGGAGTGCTCAAAATAGAGTAAGTGTTTTAAAGACCAGTTATCCACGAATACTTTTCCTGTAATCTTACAGTTTTTGGCGGCATATTCAAAATTACTGTAATTTGAATTTTATTGCAAAATGACATTTATGGTCCATTTTTTGATATTTCATTTAAAGTTACTCAACATTAGATAGATATTACAATAATAACAATCAAATAGTCAAGTAAAATCAAATGAAGTGTCAAAAAATGGACCATAATGTGTGAGAAAAATGAAGCAACAATCATCAAGTTCATATATTTTATTGAATAAAAAAAGTATACAATAAATGGAACGTTTTTTTAAATATTTAAATGACAAACATGAAGGAAAATAAATGTTAGGAATTCAACAATAATGCTGGGAAGTTCAAAGTTGTAAAGAAGAATAACTACTTCTGTCACTTTTCATTTAATAAAACGTGTTTTTCATAAAAATTAAACTTACCGGGTGCACCTCACATTACAGTCTTTCACAAAAAATATTCTCAACATTGTCTCTTGAAATAAAAGTCCCACTATAAACAATAAAAACCAACTACGAATACTCAACACACACAAAAAAGCAAAATAGTTTTTAAAAATGAAAACCGGACAAACTCACGATACACGTTGTAAAACGTTGATCTGAAGCTGAAGGCAGTTGTCACACTTGTCAGGCTAGGATCATAGATAACACTTTAGGATGTACAGCGCTGATATGTGGAAGAATCTACAACTACCACTAACGGCGTTACAGGTCTCACTAAATAAGAAATTTTAGTACTGACGGGACTCTCTATGTGGCAGCACCCTCGCGCGTTCAGAGATCCCCTACCCTGATGTATATGATGTATACCTTGAGTTGTCATGGAAATGAGAAAAACATAAACTAATTTGTATTTTGATGGAAGTTCAACATTATTGAGTTCTGTGAATGTCAATAGTTTTAATTAAAATACTATTTCTTGAGATTTGAAAAATCGAAATATTAATATTTCAAACAATACCAACGGCACTTTCCATTATAATTCATAAATTTGACATTGTTAAATATTGTTAGAATAAAAGTTTTGTCGTTACAAACTACTTCTGTCAGATCAATAATAAAAAAAATGTCTTTTAGACATGATTTACACCATAGATTTAGACTTCGTTTCTCGAGTTGTTGATGTTGCCACGGTAACTTTAAAATACGCGCGTTTCTTAAAGTTCGCTGAGGCGTGCTATAAATAGGTAAAATAGTTCACCAATAAAAAAAATATAATTTGCATTTTGATGAAATTGTTTTCATGCTATTTATTGCTTTTTATATTGTTCTGTTCGGTTCTGTTCATTAAAAAAATATTAACAAACTTTGTTGCTTTTGTGTAATGAATGAAGTAATATATTATTCAGGACCACTTAAATCTATGTAGGGCTAGGACGTCGGTAAGTAATTTACTTACCGACGTCTGAACGGTAAGTAAATCACTTACCGACGTGCTAGACTTAGAAACCAGTAAACACAACCTACCGTCCTGACAACCGATGCTGTAAATAAACAAAAAAGATCGATCGCGCAAGTAATAATTGTCCTAAGATCACATATGAAAGTGACAAATATCGCACTGTCTAGTTCTATTGAAAGTAGCCTTTATTCATATATTATGCGTACGAAAAAAAAAAACTTATTCGTACGTGTACGGATAAAAAAGCTGTCAAATATATAATTTTTATTTAGATTTACCTATGTAATATCCAAATTGGAAGCGATCTATTTGAAAAGTGAAATTTTTGTCATTTTCTTGATTGAAAAAAATTTAGGGCGCGGTCGAAGAAGTCCGATGTTGTACCAACTAATCCAAACCACCTGTTATAATAGTAGGAAAATGTATAATCATCTTGGAAGGTATTTATGATAAGTATGTATGAAGTATGATGAACAATAATAATTCCACTTTCAATTTCTATGATTATCCAACCTACTGTAATAATACTGTAATAACCTACCTATATTATATACTTAAATTACTTGAATTTTTGTCAACAGTAAAAACACAAGAGCTTTTTTATTATCGGATAAATTTCTCTTAGCAACGAAACAGTTTTGCCAATCACTAATTTTACGAGAAAAACTGACTCCACCGAAGGTGGAGCGATTTTATCTAATGTCAGTTTTTCGAGCAAATTTAATGATTGGCAAAACTTTGAGTTAAAAAGAAATTCATCTGATAAAAGAAAAGCTCGAGTGTTTTTTGGCAAGATAAATTAACGACAGAATATTGAAATTATAAGTACCTAACCAAACTTGCGACTCATTGTCATTGTGTAAAAGTGACGTCCGCTTACTAGATATTGAGGAAGAGAAGTTTTTATCGCGATAAAAAAGGATGCACCTTTTTTATCGATGTCAAAGTGACAATAACATTTTCAGGTATATGACATTTTAACATTGGAGTTAATTTATCACTATTAATAGTTATTGTTAATTTTGAAATCAATTATGTTGACTTTAATTGTAACATTTTGTGTATTAATATGTCAGATGCTGATTACACATTATTTGGCGAAATTATCACGTGATCGTAGAAAAAATACTGTACATTACTCGTGCGAAAGTGATTTTTCACACTCGTGTGATTGTCGCACTCGACTCATGCCTTGTGCTACAATATTTCCCACTCGTGTGGAAAATGTCACTTTCCGCACACGTTATGTAATATACTTATCAGCTTCGTTTTCTAACTGAAAATACTTGACTTGCAAAATGCTGATGTTTTTCTGTGTATCTATGCATATCTATTATGGTTGAAATAATACCCTTCTTCGTGTGCGTCATCGATTGTTAATGTCCTTCTTACACATTACGTAGGAAGAAAAAGTAGTAGAAGTAGAAGAAAAAAAAGGCAGGTCTGTGTCCTAATCAAAATATCACAATAATGAACCGCTTAAATGTATTACAAACGTTAACCCTAATCTTTGACTTACAAAAATTTTATTGGTTGATGTTTAGATTACGCGCAAGCTCAAGCTATCAATCCAGATTTCAAAATACTATGAAGGCGTTACTTTCGTAGCGGCAATGTGTCTTACGTCTTTTTCTACTGTCACACTGACAGTTCTCGACAAGTCTGTACTTTCTTGTGTACGGTCAATTATTATTTATGAAAACTGAATATTAATCTTATTGTTATATTTATTTAAATAATACAAAAATATGCATGGATATATTACTTCATTCATTACACAAAAGGAACAAAAAAAGTTGCGAACCAGCCATTTACTATCGGCCATTTTTTTTCTCCACCCTGTGTCGTTTTATTGAATAGAGGATTATATTGTATTTTTCCTAAAAAGTAGGTTTCTGAAAATTTGTTGTTTTTAAAAATATGTAACTATGTCATCCAACTGCTAATAGGTGCTGTCATACAGCTTTTTCATCTAGAAATCATTTTAAATTCAAAACTGTGCGTTTGTGATTTGTGGAAATAAAGTAGAGGAAAATGGTCATATCATTCCTGACCAATTGAGCAGGTGGTAATCATCAAGTGGGAAAATAGTTCACTGCAAAAAGTTATAAATTTTATGTAAAACTACGATGGAAAATGGAATGGGAGCATTAAAATTTTGCACTACACCATTGCTCTTTAAACTGTTAGTGTCTGCAGCTTTATCTTCCTTTTATCGAAAGAAAAACTCAAGACGTACAATGTTAATATACTTTTATACTCGCTACCATTATGAATTCCTTGTTACATCATTTTACATTTGCATTTTGAAAATTGCAGAATTTAAAATTCCGTTTTACCATTTTTGTTCGGAGTAATTAGAGTGTATTCTTTAAAGAGTTCTCATCATCTCTGATAAAAGAAATTTCGTTTAACGCAAAAGAGTTTTATTAATGAAAACTAAGAAATAAATTTCACCTCAATTATCATTAAGGTTGCAGATTAAAATTATCTTTGTAAAAAGTTCGTTAGATTGAAAAAGCGCTGCTAATGGTGCTGACTTTTCCTCCGCCATAACCCCGAAAGGATAAACGAAGTCTTAATTCGCGAAGCAATTTTTAATAAATTAAGTCGCTGTCTTGTCGGTTGTTCTGGTAAATTCTCGCCCTAAACGTAATACAATTTTCTACTCGGCGAATATATTCAGAGAATATATCTTAACCGGTTAAGTTGAGATGATGATTATAGTTTTTTTTATTACTTTGAAGTTTTATTGTATTTTTGTTCGCTCAGAACCCTCTACCAAAACAGGTGGGCGTGTGTTGATTACCCTTCTATTTTAAGGGTTGTGTTGCCAAATATATATTTTGTCTCAAAGTATATTGTCTTAACTTTTGCCAGCAATTATCCAAAAACGACCATTTACGACCTTCTGAAAAGAATTTCACCTGAAATGAAACCCAAGAAAAAGCTAGGGATGTATGATAAAGATTCAAAAAGATGGATATTGGTGGATTTGATCCTTTTTAAAATAATTTTAAATAGTTCGCCACTGGCGATTTCTTCAACAGAAGCTATTGATCATATGATTTATTGCAATTTGCCCATTCATTTTATGATTTCCAGTAATAGGCGAATACGATATACTTTGAGACAAACTATACTTACCTGGAAAAGTTAGTTCTCAAGTTCCCAATTTTTGTCTATTGTTGTTCTAAAATTCTCAACGGCATTTAATGCAGCAACAACGTTAAATACCAATAGTTGTTAAATCGAAATAGGAAAACAGATTTTATTTTATTGCAGATTGTAAATTGAACCCCATTATTTTATTCTTATATTCATTGGGGCTGATATTTTCAAATGTCAATAATATTACCAATCGCGATTTTGGATTGTAACCATATCACATGGTCCTAGACCAAAGTTTGAATGCTCAAGCTTTCGATACCAGGTGGATTTTTGCAACTGGCTCTCACATATGATACACGACATTGAAGCTGCTGTTTTCTATACCCGTCAGCGATTGATTTCATGCATTGAAAATGATGGACGACATTTCGAACATCTAGGGTGGCACTACGTAACTTATTATTTGTTAGAGGTTTCAATTGTTCGATTTATCACATTATTTTAAAATTCGTTCTAATTGTTAGTAGTGACAGCATTACATTTAGGTAATCTAGTGGCAACCATAACATTAGTATGATAATAGTTGAAATTACTGCAGACCAATGTAAGATCTTTCCATTCATGCTAAATTTAATAATTTCTGTCAACGCGAACCAGCCTTTTATACGTTGGATGAACAAAATCCGCCATTTATCTGTTTCTTACGATATATCAGGATAGGAAAGAGACATCGCCTTGCGGTTTGCAGTGTTTTATCACTAATCTAGTGTACTTTTCAAAGACCTACTTCAATTTGTATCCTTCCATTTAAAATTGTTACGAGAAAACACAATATTTAAAAAAAATGAAACAGCGCCCTCTAGCATTTAAGTTTCCGATCAGTTGCTTCATATTTAAAAATTTTCGATTGTTCAACAAAAGCTCTTTCAAACAACATCAAGCTTATTGAAATCGGTCAAGCAAAAACGGAATTACAGGTGTTTTTTCGTAACAAGGTTTAGTCGCAAACATCATTGAAGTTCTGGAGTCGAATAGATATTTATATTTAAATAAATATGAAGTAATATGCTATCTAAATGGAAAACAATATTATCAATTTTAAATACACCCATTTCCACACCACTCAGGAGGTAGTGCTAGTAGCAGCGCGCTTCTTTTATTTCCCAATAGTCCTAATCCATTCATGCAACCATTAATTAAATGGCCGCACTAACAGTGGTCTCTAAATTAATGAAGGCAGTTCTGTATTTGGACTATTTTCATGAAAGGGTTCTAATAGGAGACCGCTGGGTAGTGGCAACACAAAATTTAATCGATACATTAATGAAGACTGTTCAATATTTCGTCTACTTCCATAAAACAGTTTTAACATGAAACTGATGGATAGTGGCAGCACTCTAGTCTCTAAATTAATGAAGACGGTTCACTATTTCGTCCCAAAAAGAAAATGAACTCAACTTTTGTTCCTTAACTTCTAAGTTCCACTTGTTGTGATTTGTCCCTAATTTCTAGATTCATATTATCACCATTAAATTAGAAATTTCCAGATTATATTCTCCTATTAACTAGCAACTAACATTTAGAATTTCTCTAAATTAAGTTGATTCAGGTTGTATCTGATAAAAGTGAAGTCTTTACAAATATATGGGACAACATTTACAAAATAACTTTTTTTGATAAGTATAAAAACCTGAACCGAATATTTATAGGGCATAAGGGAGAAATTATTCTCCTTCACCTGCATACACAATAGGCGAGCGGGACACCCCCAAAAAGACGCTTAGAAATAGCAGTATGTGACTACGGAGTACTAATCGCTAAAACCACTTTTACTTTATGTTTTCGGGGTCGCTGAATACGCATCTGAAATCATTTTTTTCCTAAAAACAGGGGGAACACTTGGTAAAATGGCAATTAAGCGTAAAATTCGTAAAACTGGATTTGATAATTTTTGATATTCAACTCGCCATATCTTGAAAAATTATCAATATTTTTTTATGGCAATTAAACTGCTTATTCTACAACTCAATAGCTGCAAAATAAGCCCATGCCGATGATTCTCTGACATTTATTAAATGAATAGTGAATTTTTAAATGTGTGCCGTCACGAATTCCGAATTTTTTCATATAATCGCAAAAGTTGAGTGACGAAGTTTCGAGTTTCGAATAATTAACTATGTAGTATTAAAATTTAGTATGTAAGGAAGTTTTTGATAAAGTTTCAGCTCTTAATATTCAATAGAAAAAAAATAGGCGATTTCAAAGTCGAGCGCTGAGGGCGTTTGCGCGCCGTGCAACGTGGTCGTAATGCGGATCAATCGTTTGCCGCGACAGGAACCATCTGTATGTTTGAAGTATTGCTTATTATGATACTTTAAACCATTTATTTGTTAGTGTGAGCAACCAGAATACATTTATAATGATATTTTTATGAACAGTGTAAGAATATTCATTTCAATCGAGATTATCTAAAATTAATACATTACATTTATGTTATTGTATACATTTTACACTTTTTTGTATACATTTTACACATTACTACTTCCTGGCAAACATTATATTTTATAACTCTAATATATTAAAATATGTAGAAGTTATTTCGTCATGTTACCGATGGTAACATCAAAATTATATTTTCCGTGCCAACTAAATTCCTTACTACTACGTTCATTTGTTTGATGCGTCTGTATACTGTTTCGTGAAACACGTTGTACAACAATTTGCACAAGCACTATAGATTCGGCGTGCATCTCAGTAATCCACGAATCTCTACTACTACTATTATTAGTATTTGCATCGTATTTATACGATCCAAAGAAAAAATCTAAAGCTGTTCGTAATGACATTAATTCTTTACGTTATCATTTAGCAATTGAAAAAAATCCAGACATTACGAGAATTCCGCCGTCAAAACCAGCTATGCTTAAACACATTTTAAGAGCTCTTTGGCAAATCAATGAATGGAAGCAAGCAACTCAATCTGTAATTATTTCTAAAGATGTGACAAAGTTTGGCTGGTTAATAGAAAATGGTAAAATAACATTTGATTACTATGATGGCCCTACTGCAATGGAAATACTTCATAATATTTTTGTTCTTGCACTGGAAAAAATGCTTGCCAAACGAATATTTGTCCTTGCAGAGAGTCTAATTTGAAATGCTGTGATGTTTGTAATTGTAATGATACGTGCGCTAATAGAGATGTAATAAATGAAATGGACGAAATAAATGATGGCGATTGACATATTTTAATGGCATTTATTGAATCTGTATTTGGATCACACGAATAACCCGCGCCGTGGCAAGCTATTGCTTTGCGTCACGTGCACGACGCGCAAACGTCTTCGGCGCTCGACTTTGAAATTGCCTATTTTTTTTTCTATTGAATAGCTGAAACTTTATCAAAAACTTACTTACATACTAAATTTTAATACTAAATAGTTAATTATTCGAAACTCGAAACTTCGTCACTCAACTTTTGCGATTATATGAAAAAACTCGGATTTCGTGACGGCACACATTTAAAAATTCACTATTCATTTAATAAATGTCAGAGAATCATCGGCATGGGCTTATTTTGCAGCTATTGAATTGTAGAATAAGCAGCTAAGTTGCCATGAAAAAATATTGATAATTGCTTAAGATATGGCGAGTTGAATATCAAAAATTATCAAATCCAGTTTTACGAATTTTACGCTTAATTGCCATTTTACCAAGTGTTCCCCCATTTTTAGGAAAAAAACAATTTCAGATTCGTATTCAGCGACCCCGAAAACATAGAGTAAAAGTGGTTTTAGCGATTAGTACTTTCGAGGTCACTACAAGGTCTATTTGGGGGTGAGTCCCGCTCGCCTACAATCAGAAGACTCCTTTCTTTTAAGTTTGGCCTTTTCAAACATCTCTGATGTTTCGTACCACCCCTTGGATTGTACAGGGGAGCTGTGAATCTATATTCCATCAGTATACCTTCGGCTCTATACTTAATAAATGTTTTCTAAGAAAGTAATTCTCTTCTGGTGAATATCATGCGATTAAATAATCTTTTATGCGCTGCCATCTACAATAGCGACAATAAAATCAAATGAAAAGTTATGGATGTTACCGTTTAATATTTTCCAATTCATAATGTCTATGGTATCTTTATTTTAATTTTGAGTTTGTTCTATCCATTTCACAACTTTCCTCATTCTCAAAATTATTTTCACTTCCACTTCAATAACTAATTAAAAATACTTACCTTACTTTTTAACAGCCGCCATAAAGAAGTTTTAAATATAATAAGCTCAGGAAAAGCAGTGTGCATTTTCTGTAGAATGATAAGAAAAAATAAAAATATATTTTAATATAAAATTATTCATCTATTGAACTATTAAAAGTAATTCTAGCACGAAAACTCATACTTAAAGTTAACTGACAAGTTTCTTGTTATTAATTTTAGTATCTTTATTATACTTCAGTTAATCTTACATGCTAAAGTAGGAGCTTTTTTCTCCAGGACGTGAAATTTATGAATCATATCCCGAATCCTTCGCAATTCTCCAAACTTTAGTGTTTCCAGTACCTTTTTTTCCTAGATCTATATTTTGAGAGGATCCTCCTCTTTCATTAGCTGAGGAATCATTTTCAATTCTGGGGTAAGTACTTCTACTCACCCCTGTAGATTTTTTAGTTCGCTCTCTGCAATTTGGAAATAAAATTATTATTAAAAATCAGCAATACTTATTTCCTATGTGAAAATAAAAAATTAAGGTATTTATTTGGCTTTTCCAACAAATGAAAGCCAGATCAAGATTTTTTTTGTGTATGAGATAATAATTATAGGCACTAGCTTTAGAATCATATAAACCACTTCTAGGTGCAGCACACCCATATCAATGATTACTTAGCAGAATTAATTTATTTTCGAAGTTTTCCATATGTTTTATAACAATCTGAATCCCATGAGAAAAATATTGGATTATTATACTTTCCCATTCAATTTTATTAAGGAATTCGGATTCCATGTTCAGCTTCGGATTCCATGAAAGCTGCAACATTTTAACAATATGTCGGCCTTCACTGTCAATAACTTTTACTTTAACACCTACAAGTTTTTATTAGGAGGCATGGTTGGCAAACTTCAAGTGGCTTCTTCTTATGTGAAACGGAGTCTATGTACCAAACGAAGTTCACTTTAACGTGGAAGAAGTTCGACAACGTCTTTGAACTGTTTTGTGTAAAAAACTTTTGGTAATGTCAATGCTTGACGTTATTTGAGTTTTGAGTACTCTCGTTTACAGTTACGAACATGACGTTTGTTATTTGAATTCCAAGTTACATGTATTTGTTTGATAAAATCTGCAGCAGTTTAATTAATTAGATGGGCCAGTAAATATAGAATTCAAACTCGCATTTAACTTTTCCACTTTTATAAGATTTTTAAACACTTACTGAGTATAAAATCACAAAACTTTGACAGATTCCGGAGGAGCTTTAAGCGCCACCTCAAAGAAACGTTTTTGGTCGACATCTCGGGAACTTGGAACTTGGAGAAAAGTCATTCAGACCATTATTGTAGAAAATAAATATTGCACCTATTGATTGCCGTAAACTTTTTTTTGGAAAACTCACTATTAAAACATTTTATTAATCGGATCGAACTGCAATACTTGTAAGCAATACCTTATTCATAAACAGCTTTATTAACTACAAAACAGATGTCGATATTAGTGCAAATAAAAGTAGCACTGAATATTATTGCGTTGATCTTCAGAAGGTTATAAGCTCCCAAAAATGGAACAATATAAAGAACGATTTTTTGCAGTAGAATTATTGCTTTCAATGACAGTTTCGCTCCACTCGGCAAGACTTTCAAAAACTAACCTATCGCGGTTTTGTGGAATGAAACTGTATCAGGAAGAAGTGCACAGGACATCCTTCCAGCATTAAGAGTATTTTTTTCTGCAAATTCGAGATACTAAAAGTATTGTATTGTGGTTGGTCACAAAATAAGAATTGGATTTTTTTGTCTTTTTGGTTTGTAATAAACATCAGCCTTATAGCAACTGACACAATTGAAATAAAATATTTTGAGCCTGGTCATTCTTTTATGTCTGTCGACCAGTTCCATAACCAAATCGACGAAAAATTACGGACTCAAGTCAAAAGCGATAAAGACAGCCTAAACCACCTACTACTTTCTATTTCTCTTTTACATGCTGACGGGCTCCAAGCAGGCTTGTTGCCTCTATCTGTAGTATCTTTATGATTCTTGGACCTTTTTATCGATTATAAAATAGTATATTAAAGTTTAAGTGGATATTAAGGTCCTTAAAACACGCGCGATTTTTTGAGCACGACGGCGAAGCAAGTGTTTTAAAGACCAGTTATCCACGAATACTTCACGCAATTTTTTTTATTGGTGCGCTTTGAAATTATAAAAACTGGTCTATAACTACTACAACAACAAGAAATGGAAATCATAGATGGAAATGAGAACTAAATGTCAAATTGTTGAATTCGTGATTACCTATTCGCTATGTGCGTACCTACTGTCGCCCCCTTGCGGCTTAAAAACGCCAGTTACGTCGGAGGCATTTACACGTAAAGCTTATGGAAGCAACAATTATTATAAAGATAAGGAGCCTTTTAACTTTTGCAATGTAAATAATTTGAAAATATAATTGCCTAGTGACATAATGTTCAGTATTTCATATGACTAGTATTTTATAAGCGACTGGGTAAGTAATCGTTTTTAAAATGTATTTTTTTTCATTGGTGAACCATTTTACCTATTTAAAGCACTCCTCAGCGTGTTTAAATCGAACTTTTTAGCACGCGCGTGTTTTAAAGTTACCGTGGCAACATCAACAACTCGAGAAACGAAGTCTAAATCTATGGTCTAAATAATGTCTAAATGTCAATTTTTTTATTATTGATCCGACAGGAGTAGTTTGTAACGTCAAAACTTTTATTCGAACGATATTTAACAATGTCAAATTTATAAATTAAAATGGAAAGTGCCGTTGGTATTGTTTGAAATATTAATATTTCCATTTTTCAAATCGGAAATGGTATTTAAATTAATACTAATGACATTCACAGAACTCAATAAGGTTGAACTTCCATCAAAATACAAATTAGTTCAGGTTTTCCTCATTTCCATGACAACGCAAGGTATACATCATATACGTCACGAATTCAACCATTTGACATTTAGTTGACGTTTCCATCTATGATTTCCATTTCTTGTTGTTGTAGTAGTTATAGACCGGTATTTATAATTTCAAACTGCACCAATAAAAAAAAATATCGTAAAGTATTCGTGGATAACTGGCTCTATTTCGAGAACTCCGGCTTCGTCGTCGTGCTCCAAAAATCGCGCGTGTTTTAAAGACCTTAATATCCACGTATACTTTAATATACTATTTTTATGTTAAGTGTAGCTTTGTAGGTTAGAATCAACGGAGATAAACGTTGCCTAGAATCCATGGAGCTACTATTAAGAGGAGATGACACAGTCGACTATCTTATAATAGGAAAGTGGTATCAAATGAGTGACATTGTGATGTTAGCAATATGGCGTCGTCGGCAGAGCCGGACTATTTAAATTTTCAATCAATAAAAATATATTCACTAGTGAAATTATTTTTCACCTAGGTATAGCGTAGCGGCTTTTTGAATTTTTGATTAGAAGTGGTTTTCTTCGTTAAAGTGCACATTATCGTCCTTTTGACAAAATTACATTGATAATATAGAAACACTGTAGGTATTTTGTTGGCTGCCAAGAACCTCTTTTCACAAATTTCAACCACATCTCTTATTGATGGAGTTCTAAGAAATCTACAAACATTAAATATAATATGAAGTTGAATAAAACTTATTGAAACACAAAGAAATATATTCCAGTACAGTCCTTTCGATTGTTTACTAACCTATGAGGTGTTGCTCCTGATGAATTTTTCGTATTTACACTGTCTCTACTTGTACAACTACGTGAAGCACAAGAAACCATTATTGTTCAATTATTAAAATAGAGAAAAACGACACTAACAAAAATAAAATCCAAAAATACCCAATTCACATCCACAAAACAATACTAATGTCAAGTTGACAGAGAAGTGGTAGTAAAATGGCGAAACCGATACCACTTTTATGACAGGCGTAGCGACTCCTCTTAATACTAGCTCCATGCTAGAATCATTAATAAAAATCGATTATTCCATTTGACATTCCAAGTGACATGAGCTGCTTCTTTATATGTGTATCGATTGCACACAAATGTTCTTGATAACTTATCTGATGATTTATAATAAATGTATTTATGAAAAAATAAACAAATTACATAAAATTGATGAAGAAGTCATGACGTATAGAATACTGTATCAGTGTACACTGTATTTTGAAGTGAGGTTAAGACACTCACTTTACTCTTTTTACAGCTGCAATCCATTTTTTCCTTTGTACCAACTTGTGTTGCGCAGTTGGAAACTTGTAATATTTCACATCACTGTTATTCCATCCTGTATTTTTACAATTAACAACACAACTGTCGTGCTCCATTTTCCCCTTTATTTACATACAATATACCACATCATCCTCCGACCGAATTGCGGAAATTTACCACTGCGCGCGCTGGGATAGTTTCGCCTATCCCCTCCAACGGTCGACACACAGCGAATATAATGTATACCTTGAGTTGCCATGGAAGTCCAACCTTATCCTAAGATTTGAAAAATCGAAATATTAATATTTCAAGCAATACCAACGGCATTTTCCATTTTAATTTATAAATTTGACATAGTTAAATATTGTTCGAATGAAAGTTTTGACGTTACAAACTACTCCTGTCAAATCAATGATGAAAAAATTGTCTTCTAGACATGATTTAGACCATAGATTTAGACTTCGTTTCTCGAGTTGTTGATGTTGCCACGGTAACTTCAAAACACGCCCGTGTTTTAAAGTTCGATTCAAACACGCTGAGGCGTACTTTAAATAGGTAAAATGGTTCACCAATGAAAAAAAAACATATTAGTTCCAAATGGAAGCATTCTTATTCCGACTTCGCTAAAACATCCAATAGTCAGTATTTCCTTTTACATCCTACTTTACCAAGGACCTAAGATTCTTCATATTTCTAATTTAGATTGGAGAACATGATTAATATCACCATTCATCATATCCCGTTTAAGGATTTCTCATAAAGTAGGAATTATCAATTCCCAAGCTACTGAACTTCACAGTTTTCTGATTGATTTCAATTTTCCACTTTCCATTATACGCACCACTATGTCCAAGACCATTCTACTCCCACTCACAAGTTTGTGTGTAAATATTTTGATTGGGTATTTCTTATACTTGTATGTGACATTCACTGAGACCCAAAAGATCTATAGTGTCCATTTCTTATCCTTATTAAGAATATTGCTTCATACAAAGTGTATGACTGAGAATTGTGAGCTGCTTATTTATCTATTCTGTTCAAATAGTTCCTATTTCCATAATAAAGTTGGGTGGAGTGCTATCGCACATAAATCACAAATTAATCAAGCTTTGATGGAAAACTACATAATAATAAACTAACATTATTGCCAATATACTTCAAATATGACTCCCCATTCTAACAATCAAGCGTTATGAATGGGACTAACTAATTACTTCCCAATTATTCCAGCCCTTTCATTTACCATGAACCTAATTCGATACAGTGTTTGAATGATGGTGTATAGATTAATATCGTCCCACAAATGTAAATTATTATGAGAGTTGATTATGCTGTTTCTCGTACATTCAACATCATCAATAATCAGTATTTATTCAATAAAATGTTGATGCTGCATTGTGTTTTTTGGGATGGAAAATATCGTACCATTTTATTGTATATTTCTGTTACTGAAAAGTTTTTTAGTCCTAGAAAACTCTATTCGAAAAATTCTCAGAATGAAATATTGTTGCTTGAGGAGTAAAAATCGAGTTTGAAGGTTGTATTATAAATGAAACACCCCATATTTTACTAGTAGTTTTCATAGTGTTACGCGAGCTGCTGCATTAATGTGCTCAATTAGTGCCCCCAGTGAAATTCCCTTATGATACGACTATGGCTCCTCCGCCTTATTTTCAAGAATGATCTGGAATACGTAACATCTAGAAAAACCCAGCGCATCCACCAGAACTTCGAGTTCAAGAGGTCTCTCGTGCGAGTATAAATAGGCGACGAGCATCACAGCTGGGTTAGTTAGTCAGTTAGTGTTGATACTGAAAGAAAGCAATCGCGCCTCGATAAAGTGTTTATTAAGTGACTCTCATATAAATTATAGTTAGTGTATTATATAAATTATTAAATAAGGACTGTACTTGAATATAAATCTGTAAATATAAATTAATTGTAAATATAAATTAGAATAAACGTTACATTGGTGTCAGAAGTGAGATAATATAAATAAATAATTACTTAAAAATGGCTAAGAGACTATGTGACCTGAAAGTGACGGAACTAAAAGCAGAATTAGAAAATCGCGAGTTGGAAACGTCCGGAAAGAAGAGTGAGTTAGTTGAAAGACTGAAAATAGCACTGGAAAGTGAAGACTTGGATCCAGAAACATTCTTATTCAATGACGAGTCCTCCACCCTAATCTCGTCAATTTCTGCTAACATTTCTGCTAATATGGACGAGAAGATTTCTACCATGAAGGACGATATTTCTACTGATATGGACGAGAAGATTTCTTCCATGAAGGACGATATTTCTGCTAACATCTCTTCCATGGACGAGAAGATTTCTACCATGAAGAATGATATTTCTGATATGAAGAACGATATTTCGGCCGATATTTTGTCAATGAAAAAGGACATTGCCGCTGAAGTCGAAAATAAAATTTCGTCCCTAAAATCTGATATGGAGAATGAAATTTCTGCCGTGGAAGAAAAGATTAAAAGAATGGGGCAAGAAATGGAACAAAAAATCTAAGAAATCGAAAGGAAGACTAGTCATCACCCAGATATTACAACTAGGCAAGCCCCGAACAACGACGAACTGGCAGAGAAAGTAGACACAGAAAGAAAAAGTAGCCACTATACAATCAAAAAATGGATTGAATCAATCATTCTGATCCATAAAACTCAGCCGATACGCAATGTAATTAAGACAATCACTTGCATGTAATTGACTAATCACCAAGTATTAATACAATCACACAAGTTATTGATTCGTTGTATGTATGAAGATCGATATTGATGTCCACAGATCAGTAAACAATCATTGTAGACATCAATCCAATCGTTTCGTTTATTAACTTGAAGAACAAACTTGATCCCCTCTGTCCAGTAAATAATCATCATCAACATTAATCCAATCATTTTGTTTATCAACTTCAAGAACAAACCTGATCTCCTCTGTCCAGTAAATAATCATCATCAACATTAATCCAATCATATTGTTTATTAATTTGGAGAGCAAAATTGATCACCACTAGAAATTAACCTAATCGTTATTGTAATTGATTTAAACGTTATATATTTTGTACTTACTGATTGAAATATACAATAAGTTCGAAACGTGTACGTATACTTAGTGGCTGCCTATATTTTTTAGAGATGAGTGCTCGCCTGCAATGTTTTCAACAATAATAATGTGTGCATGATTGAACCAATAGCTTATCAAATTAATCAAACTCATTATCTGCTGACATTATACATCAAAATCATCAATTCAATCCATATTTTTGTATTAAGAGCGCTTGTACTGTAGAGCCTATAAATTGTAGCTCATGCAAGACTTACCTTGTTCCCAAAATTAGCTGTTTGACTCATGAATTCAGGCATTAGTGAAGACCTTAAACTTTTTGCAGCTGAGAAATTTGTGCTAATCCTACTATAGCTGGATAAAGATTTAGAATTGGTATAGTTTAGAAACTATTGAAATATGCGCATACAGTAGGTACCTATACTTATATAAAAATCATATCACTTATGATGTCGTTTGTAAATATATTTTTTTTGTTCTTACTGTGTGAAATCCCTTGAAAATGATACAATGTACATCGAAACTTATACTACCAAGAGTATTACTACAGTGAAATTATCAAGAGTCTTATACCTATTATTTTTGTTTATATGCAAAGCAAGGTAATATATAGGAAAATGGGTTATAATAAAAAAAATTATAATCTGATATATTTCTATTGTTCTTCAAATATTCTCAGAGTATATTCACTTTTGCGCATGATCGGTCATTCTCAAACTTAAAAAAGTGTATTTCAAAAATATGTCCATTCCATTCCCATTTTATTGGTAGGTACCATATAATCCTGTAGGCTCCACAACAAGGCGGCATCACACACATCTAAATTATCTAAAATAATAGATTTTCATTTGTAAACTACGTTTCAGGTTATGCGTAAACCTATAAATTCTTACTTTCATTATCAGTTACAGTCGTCGGTCTATCCATGGTCTATCCAACATGTTTTTATCTTTGACGTGCTGCTCATCTCGAAGAAAGGATAATATTGCATGAAATTCAGATCTCCAATCCACAAGTGTCCCTTTGTTATGAATGATGCTCCACATAATTTTTAGATCACTTACCTACCACTTACACTACGAACACTGTAATGATTTTAATGCAAAATCAAAAATCAAAATTGTCACCAACGCGAAACCACATGTTTTCACTTCACTCACTCGAAAACAAATGAGCGTCTCAGCTCAGTTGCAATTAGTGTCTTGCTATTTCAACAGGTATCTAGGGTGGGTTTTACGGAAAGTCAATAATTCTTGGTAATTATGGTAATTATTTAAAGTATTAAAATGATCAAAACAGTACCATTAATTCAATCAAAAAAGTGATTGGTTTATTTACTTTGGAAATGGATTTGAGTTCAACCGTTTTATTCAATCACTTATACATCAACTTAATGCATAGCTGTGATCAAGTTGTTCTTCAGAGGTTAATTATCACAGACATTATAACAATCATTGAAATCCTTACATTCATCATAAAAACATTATATTGATTTCCGTAAACATCAATAACTGTGCGCTAATGTGATTAATACAATCACCTTATTAATAATAACGATGCTACCAAAATAATTATAGTAATGCTTAGTTTGATCAAATAGATCAAATTTGTGATTAAAATCGATCTATTCCGGTCAATACAAGCTGGTGATTCATATAAGGTTCGATATTTCTTTCTGTGGAGTTGAAACCGAAAAGGGAAAACGATATTAACAGCCGAGTGAAACTGCCAACATTCGATGGTGAAACGTCATGGCCGAACTATCTTAAGCAATTCGAGGCGGCATCAAAGGCAAACAACTGGAGTGAGAAAGAAAAAGCGTTGAATTTAACTCTTGCCCTTAGAGGAGACGCCATGGATATCCTCCAGACCATTCCAGTGGAAGAGACCGAAGATTTTGAACAACTCAAAAAGCGATTGAACATGAGATATGGCCTGGAACACTTGGAGCATCTGTACCAGTCGCAGCTGAAAAACCGCAAACAAAAACGCGACGAAACTCTGCAGGAATTCGAAGCAGACATTGCGAGGTTGGTGCGATTTGCCTATCCATCGGCACCGGAGAATGTCATGCAATGTTTAGGTGTACAGACATTCATCGTCGGAGTTCGTGACCATGAAATGCAGAGAACTCTAAGCTTGGCTCGGCATAAGACACTGGTCGACGTACTCTCTGCAGCCTTGGAGTACGAAGCAGCTACACAGGCTTCCGGAGTATACGGCAAGGTGAGGGCTGTAGCAGGCGAACAAGTGGAAAACAAGCTTGACCAGCTTGTCAACATGATGAAAAGCATCTCAAATGGAAAATCGAAAGCTGTGAGATGCTGGAATTGTGGAGAAATGGGACATGTACGCAGTTCGTGCAAGCGACCGAGAACTGTTACAAACACAATATCATGCCCAGCAGAGTGCTCTCACTGCACCAAAACAGAAGCTAAGGAAGCTGCCATTCGAAGAACCACGGTGACCAGCGACGAATGGACACCGGAAAAGTTGGAAGAGGAACAAGAGAACGATCCCGACTTGAAGAAAATCCGACATTGGAAAAAGGAAAACTGTCGACCTACTTGGCAGGAGATTTCAAGGTACTCGCCAACGATGAAATCGTATTGGGCCCAGTGGGACTCGCTGGTTCTGGAAAACGGTTTGCTACAGCGAGTAATCGAGAACGATGAGGGTTCCGAAAGTAGAAGACAGTTGGTGATTCCAAGAACAAGGGTAGCAGCAGTACTGCGGAAATTACACGACAGTCCGTCAGGAGGACATCTAGGTGTGAAGAAGACCCTCCAGAAAGTGCGAGAACGGTTTTATTGGATACACAGTTCCGAAGATGTGAAGGACTGGTGTAAGAAGTGCACTACCTGTGCTACGACCAATGAACCACAAGGAAGAAGAAAGGCTCCTATGAAGCAGTACAATGTCGGAAGCCCTTTTGAACGCATTGCCCAGGACATTGCCGGACCGTTTCCACCGACAGCAAATGGCAGCAGGTACATTTTGGTGGTGATGGATTATTTCACAAAATGGGTAGAAGCGTGTGCCATTCCAAACCAAGAAGCCGCAACTGTTGCCGACGTGCTTTTGAATGAGTTCATTTGCCGATATGGAGTGCCCCTGGAAATACACAGCGACCAGGGCAGAAACTTCGAAAGCCAGCTGTTCCAGGAAGTTTGTGAAAAGCTCGGCATGAAGAAAACGAGAACTACGGCTTTGCATCCACAGTCGGACGGAATGGTAGAGCGAATGAACAGAATTCTTGGCAAATACCTGTCTAAAGTAGTATCTAACCATCAGCGAGATTGGGATCAAAATCTCTCGCTATTTGCGATGGCCTACAGATCCACCATCAATGAGTCTACCGGCCAAACACCAGCAAAAGTTCTGTTCGGACGCGAAATGAGATTACCCTGCGACCTTGAATTTGGATGCCGACCCGGAGAAGACATAGCTGGTGAAGATTACGTGACCCAGCTGAGAAAAAGAATGGACGACGTACACGAGCTGGTTCGATCGAATCTCCAGATCGCTAGCGATAGGATGAAGAAAAGGTACGATACGCAAGCTACAGAAGGAGGTTTCCACGAAGGAGACAAAGTCTGGCTACATAACCCAAGAAGACAAAAGGGTTTTTCTCCAAAGTTGCAGAAAGCTTGGGACGGTCCGTACCTCGTGAAGAAACGAATCAACGATGTCATCTATCGTATCAGCAAGATCCCAAACGGAAAGCCAATGGTGGTACACCGTAACCGATTAGCGCCATTCGAGGGTGACCACGATGAGGAAGTAAACCAGCTTCAGGAAGTAGCCGATTCTGCTTTTGTAGAGTTCATGGGTGCTTATGGTGGTACCGGAAAAGCAAGATTCGGCGTCACCACTGAGAGACGACAAGACATGCTTACCGTTCCAGAGGAATACCCACTGGCAATAAACATCCCTGCCAGCGTAACCGATGCACGCGGACTGGCATCTCTGTTCATAAAGAAGAGTGGCGCCCGACGTTTGCAAGAACAGTTACCAGTAGGAGGGGGCAATGTTACGCAAGCTGCTGCATTAATGTGCTCTGAAGCTGCAAGATGGCTCCCGCTACAATTTCCACCTAGTGACGAGAAACACCTTCGACGAAAGACCAACGTACGAGGATGTCTGGGAAGCATTACGAAGCTTGAGGGAGCATGTGCTTGAATTGGACATGCCCAAGATTGAATGTAGGCATTTAGATTGGTGAATAATCCGTAACATGGTAGAAGTAATCTTCCGAGACACCGAAGTGCAGGTACTAGTCTGCGGCCGAGCACGGGAGACACAGCCAACAGAGAAGACGGTCGCATGTTACTTCCATGCAACTGGAAAATGTAACAAGGACACCAGTTGCCGATACAGTCATCTCGTTTCAGTTTCCTAGTTAGTTCCAGGAGGAAATGTCCCTTTGATTTATTCCACTGTTTCAGCTTCTGGCAAGGATATTTGAGTTTCAATGGAGAAATCGTCGACTAGTAAAAAGAGACTACAGTAGAATTCTAAAGTGTGCATAGTCCCAGTACTGGTTCGGGTCTGATAAAAAGAGTAGAAACTAATTTATTCGCTAGACCAATAATAAATTGATTCGTGCTGCGTTTCAAATCCGATTACACCAAACAAATCTAGCTTCTTAACAAAGCCCATTAGTTCATTTGGTGAATGATATTTTAGATCCGATGGCGAGAGAGAGACCCTGCTAAACACCTGATTCAAGCCGCAGCTGGACAGACACACATTATATGATCTGCTGTTTCATTACCTTCCAGACAAAGATAACAAGTTGAATCTTCCAACAGTCCCAGTCTTAGCATATGATGATTCAAATGACAGTGACCTGTAAAAAGGCATTTCAGACAACGTAGGTCTACATGCTACAATCTATAAATATCTGTTTAGGAACATGGTAAGAAGGACGTATAAAAGCCTTTGAACTGACCAATCCTAGTAAATTATACCATAAGTCTAAAGCTCTCCTTGATGTAAAGGTATTTAGTGTTTGTTAGAATGAAGCAAAGACACTGACTAGAGACAGAAAAGAATGGAAAAAGTTCATGAAGCAACAATAAAATGATAACCCGACACCCTGAGGGTAAAAGGGCTCAAGATTATATATAT
>CAJUYG010000379.1:110342-123561 GCA_910591675.1 Galerucella calmariensis | reverse complement strand
ATTCATGAAAACACGTATCGTATAGGTATGTTTCAAGTATTGAATCACTCGTTTATGAATTTTTTCTTTGTTATTTATTCAGTTTTTAAATTAACTGAAGGAAAAAAAAACGTTTGATTAAACCTGAAATAATAAAGATAAATTTAGGCTCTGTAAAAAGTTTGTTTATAAATGTTAATTAAAATTTGCTGCTATTCCAAATAACGACAACTACTAAATAGACATTTCGCAAATGTAATAATGAAATGGAAAAGTTTGTTCAGCTTGCGTATTTTGTTAATTAAGTCTTCAACGAATGATTGTTCCACTTTGTGATATATACATTCATTATAAATAAAACATGGGTAATAAAATTGTCTTGATAATTAAACAAATTACTTGGTTTTCATAAGTGTGTAACAAATTTCGTTATGTTTGATTGAACATTATAGATTCTGAAACCTTGTGCATCCTTATATTTTCTGGAAAAGTCGCCAAAAGGTAGATTTACGTGTATTTTTTTGTTTGATAAGACTTGATATAAAGCTCATGATTTATTCACAGTTTGCTACAAAAATTAGAATTAGAGATGACTAGCTGGAGCTCTAGTTCATAAATTTTGGCAAACATAATAATAGACAGCTTAGAAATGAAAATCTTGGAATGCAACATTCCAAAGAATATCTCTTATTTTGGTATAGGTATTGTTACGCGAGCTGCTGCATTAATGTGCTCAATTAGTGCCCCCAGTGAAATTCCCATATGATACGACTATGGCTCCTCCGCCTTATTTTCAAGAATGATCTGGAATACGTAACATCTAGAAAAACCCAGCGCATCCACCAGAACTTCGAGTTCGAGAGGTCTCTAGAACAAGTCGTGCGAGTATAAATAGGCGACGAGCATCGCAGCGAAGTTAGTTAGTCAATTAGTGTTGATACTGAAAGAAAGCAATCGCGCCTCGATAAAGTGACTCTTATATAAATTATAGTTAGTGTGTGTTTAGTGTGTATATAAATTATTAAATAAGGACTGTATTTCAATATAAATCTGTAGATATAAATTAATTGTGAATATAAATTAGAATAAACGTTACAGTATGTATGTGACATATTAGCTTGTTTTGTAGGTAGTGAACGACAATTAGATATATTATTCTTAAATCATATTGATAATTCACATCCCAAAATTATATTTACCTTGGAAGTTGAAGATTTTTAAATTTAGATACAACCAGCCTACTGATGTACTACACCATACAGGGTGATTCATAAGTGATGGGCCAAATTGTAAATCTACGTTCAGAAGGCCAAAATAATAATATTTTCATTAACAATAATGGGTCTTAGTCTGCTCCTTACTGAGGTACAGGATGTTATGGCGAAAAAAATAAAATAGATTTTTGTTAATAGATCAGCTACTTTTCTACATAATGACTTGAAAATTGGGTATAAACTAGTTTTTGTAAGGGTGAACAAGAATGTGTGAGAGGATTTGAGTTAACTCGTAGATAATACTTACGTAGGTAATACTTACAATATGTTCGGACCAACTTAAATATGTAGTAATTGTAACACCGAGATCATTATAAGAATTCAATTCACTCAAGGCGTGACCTTATAAGAAGTATTTATGTCGCGGATTGTTTCGCCCATGTAAAGAGCAACACACTTATCTGTATTAAGAGGCAACATCCAGTCTGAGCACCACTTAGAGATCGAATCCAAGTCCTCTTGAAGATTTATATGAAATGATGAATCAGCGAATATTTTCGACTCGTCGGCATAGAAAACTTAGTTGCATTGAATATGATATTGGAGGTCACTTGCGTATATTATAAATAAAAGAGGACCCAGTACTGATCCATGCGGAACACCGCGTTATACGGGTTTCTCAGCTGAAAAACAATTTCCCACTTTAACACAAAATTTTCTATTTAATAAGAATGAGTCAATCCACTCTAGTAGATCACCTCGTATGCCAAGATGTTCCAATTTATGCAGTAATCTTCGTTTTGGCACTCGGTCGAACGCTTTCGCAAAATCTAGGTAAATGATGTCCGTCGGGATTTTATTGTCTAAAGATTTTGTCCATTCATTAACACACCAAAGTAGATTCGTCATTGTTGAACGTCCTTTTACAAATCCATGTTGTTGTTCGGGTATTATTTTTTCGATCAAAAGAAATTCACTGACATATTCTGAAATTATAGAATCCATAACCTTACAGATGATTGGTAATGGTATTGTATAGACAGAAACTCAGGGGTTTGCTGGATCAGGATAAGTAAGATAAGTTCTCGAAGTTGGCACATTATTTTAGCGCAGTTCTAAATATTTATCCCCACGCAATGAAAGCGGGACCTGGGATATGATTTCCAACAATTCCTGCCTAAACATCAACTTTTTTAGGGTATTTGTTCTTCTCTTGTCCAGTGAGGCTTATCATTAGACCAATAGCGGCAATTTTGACAATTTTGACATTTGTAACAAACCATGGTGCATCGATCATTGTTCATATTGTCTTGGACTGGAATCTTTCAATAATCGCTATATTTGATTTAGCTGCTGTACCCCAGAGTTGCAGGCCATACGTCTATACTGGCTTAAAAACTGTGTTGTATACCAGTAATTTATTTCTGGTTGTCAGTTTTGAATTCCGCACCAACAGCCGATAGTGTTTTTTTTTATTTAGAACCAAGTTGTTTACGTTTAGTCCATATATGGGTTTTCCAGGTTAAGCTACTGTCCAAATGCATTCCCAGATATTTGACAGATTGAACAGTAGGGATTCGTTTATTGTTTAATGTTATACCCGGTGAAACACTGCGACATTTAGTAAATATTATATGGTTTGATTTTTGATCATTTAGCGCAATTCGCAAGGTTTTTGCCCATGTGTCTATTTGGTTGAGCGAATCTCGTAATTGCGCTGCTGCGATATCGGGAACCTTATTTACTGCTAATATTGCTGTATCATCAGCAAAAGATGAGGTTATGATGTTATTTGTCGGAAGATCGGCAGTGTAGATGACGTATAAAATTGGTCCAAGTACACTTCCCTGTGGAACTTCTGCTCTTATGGAATGAAGGAATCGTTATATCGTTACCTCACACGAAAACTGAGGTATGACTTTAGGAGATGATACATTGCTTCGGGTAAATTCTTCTTTAATTTAAAGAGTAACCCCAGATGCCAGACCTTGTCAAATGCTTAACTAACGTCAAGAAAGAGTGCCGCGCAATAACTTTTATCTTCAAAAGTTTTGTTTATGACATTAACAATCCTAGGTATCTGCTCTATAGTAGAATGCTCTCTCCTAAAACCAAACTGGTGATCCGGAATTGAGTTTTTATTTGTAATTGTCACTGCTAGTCTTCTTTCAATGAGCTTTTCCATGATTTTTGACAGGATTGGAAGAAGACTAATTGGTCGGTATAACGTTAACTCATGCGGAGGTTTGCCGGGTTTTTGTAGAAGGATAATTTCTGCTACCTTCCATTCGCTTGGGAAGTATATCAGCCTAAATGCTGCATTAAATAGTTGTGTCAACATGACAACAGCTCTACGGGGAAGATTTTTAAGTATAACGCCTGTAACAAGGTCATATCCAGGAGCTTTCTTTTTGCCTGAGTTGTTTATTAAATTTTGCATCTCTCCAGGGTTTGTCTGCTGTATGCCTTCTCCTGATTCCATTGCTTCTTCTAGATAGGTAATGATTGCTTGTTCTTCAGGAGTATGTGGTGCTGGGTGTGGTTTAAATAATTCTAAGTCATTACCGAAAGCATGTGCTTTTTCGTTGTTTGTTTTTGCTCATTCGTCATTCAAGTTTCTTATCGGTGGAATTTGTTGCTGAGGTTCTTTCAGTTTCTTTGTTGATTTCCATAAGGCATATTCACTATCTTGTGTTGGCGTTAGATTTTGTATGTATTGTTGAAAGCTCTCATTTTTAAGTTTTTTAAGTAGCTCCTTAAGTATCCGCGCAGCTGCATTGAATCTTCTTTTATCTTCTGGGTGTCTCGTAGTTTTCCCGATCCTTCGTAGCTGCCTTTTTTCTATTATTTTTTCTCTGACTTTATTTGGACATCCAGGTTCTCTTTTTTCTGAGTTGGTGGAGGCGTTGAATTCCAAGCAGCTTCCTGTACGTTTACTGTAAAAGCGTGTACTTCCTTTCCAAGTTCTTCTTTCGTTTTCAGTGGTACATTGAGGACAAGGTTTTCTTCAAGTATCTGTTTAAATAGCTGCCAGTTGGTGTTGCAGTTATGTAGTTTAGGTGAAATTTCTTTGTTTTTTATTGAAGAATATACTGTTGCTATGACGGGAGTGTGATCAGATTCAATATCGAAGTTTGATGTGATGTCCAAATAACCTTGAGCGAAGCCTTTAGTAACGAAGAAGTCTAGACAGTCTGGTAGTTTATTTGGGTCTGAGGGCCAGTATGTAGATTCGTAAGTGGAGAGGTGATTTAGGTGTTGATCTATTATTACTTGATTTAATATTCTGCCTCTTCCAGGTGCGCATAATCTCTCTTGATTCTCTTCTGTTGTAAGATGTGATTCTGATATCAATAGTATATCTATTTTATTAAAAGTTAAAAATGCTTCGATTCCGTGTTTGCGATGTATGACGCCGTTCGCGTTCCATAGGGCTATTTTAAATAACTGGGCCATTGCTTTTGAAGTTGTGGTTTTGTCTTATTCCATTTTTAAGTTGTTTGAATTCTTGAGTTAGATCTTGAATATATTGTGGTTGTTTCTATATTTGTTGTTGCAGGGCAAGGTTTTTCTGTTGGAGATAACTGTTTTGTTGTTGCAGAAACAATAAGAATTGATGATTAACTGTTGACTGAGTTTGGGAGCTTGTATTGATTGCTTTTTGAGGTACTTTAGTTACTTGTGAGTAGGTTTGCCCTTCTGGAATGGTGAGAGTATGGTTTGTAACAGTTAAAGTTTGATGAGTTTGTTCAGATGGCTTTGAATTTGCTGGTTGCGTTTGTTTTGCTTCTCCGGGAACAAAAGGAAATCTTCTCTTTATAATGTCCAGATATACTTGGCATTCTTTGAAATTTGCCGGATGTGCCCCTCCACATAGTAAACATTTTGCTGCTTCACCATTCTCTTCCTTTTTTTTGCATAGACGATAGTCATGATATCCAGCGCATTCTACACAACGGTATTGTTGTGTGCACTGATTTCTTGTGAGTCCGTAATTTTGGCATCTTTTACATGGAACTATTGTTTGTTTTTTATATGGTACTTCAAATCTTATATTTGCATTCAGAAGATTTGTGATATTATAAATTTGTCTATTATTTGCCTTTATTTGAAGGTCTATAAAGAACAGGTTTTTAGGAATCTCAGTTAGTCTGTCTCGGGCATTCATTATTTGTTTGACAATCTGTCCTTTGTGCTGCATGGCTTTTATTATGTCTTTTGTGTCAGTGCTGTGGTGCATATTTCTTAAGGCCACTCTAAATATTTTGTCTTCAGGCAGTTTGTATGTGTGTCTAACTATTTTATTGTCATCTAATAGCTTTTTAATTAGTTTATAATTTTCTACATTATTTGTCTGAATTTTTACTTTATTTTCTGTTAGTAGTTTGTAGGAAAAGTCCGAAGTACTAGCTCTAATCAGGGTTATTAGTGCCGCTAGCTAACATTGTTATCATTTATTCATAAAATTAGATGGCATCATTTTATGGGGATGCATTTTATTTTTCTTTGATATTTGGAAAATGGATGTTTGGTGTCAAGGAGATATTCGCATATGATTTCTGGCTGTTTGAAGTGTCTAATTCCAAAATTTTGAATTATTTGGCCGATATAGACAGCATTACATTAATTAGCATTTAACACAGAACTAGAAGTACTAGATATTTTGAATAAGAAACAAGAACTAGATATCCTCGAAGAATTAGAAATTAGAAGACCCAAAATATGAAGTGGTCAATAAACAGACACAACTAGGGAGCTCTCCACTAATAAATTGTCTTCTTGAGTGACAATTGTAAAGATCAGCAGATACAGTTTTTCTTGGTTTCCTGTATCATTGTACATTCATACTGATCTTGAATGGGAAGAAGATATCCAGAATAACCCCAAAGGGATCATGATACCCATGTTTATAGTAATTATCAATAATACTTTAGATTTTTCATTAATTTTTCCATTAAATAATGGAAATACTTGGAAACAGTTCCATTCAAAAAAGTATAATATTAATATTTATTAACCATTGAGACATTTCTACAAATGTATAGGGTAAGTTAAAAGTGATGGATAAAATAGTACATAAAATAAAGTAGGTAGATATCCATGTGAAGAATAAAATATTCAAGTGAAAAAACAAAACAGATAAAAATGTTTCACATAGGATCTTTAAGGAATTCCCTGACTGAATATAAGCATTAAAAAACCTTCAACTTTTCTTTTTGTATCGGTTGAAAAAGACAATTTCCTGAAATTCATGAAGAAATTTATTGTAAAACTTCATTCGCATGAATTCAAAACTGTTTCTAGGTTTTACACTAGGGTTTTCGAAGAGTGTCAGAAAGTCTTGAATAGTAATCATGTCCATACGATTTAGTTTCAAAGTTATTGAAATTTCATTTTCAAATAGAAGAGTACGATGAATGTGAACACTATGGAATGACATGATCTTGTCATGTGAACGTGAGTTTACAAGTTTCCCTAAATTTTAGTCCAAATATTTTCCGAATATTTTTTTTTAGTTACAAAAATGTTGTGGCCGTTAATAAAATTGAATTTTCTCATAAGCGTAGCAAGAGTTTAAATAAATAGGTCAAAGACAGTTTAAAATATTATATATGGTTCATTAAAAGTCAAGTCAAACCACAATATAAAATCAACTTGATGCTACTAGTTTCGGTAAGATATTACATCATCAGGCTATAAAAAAGAATATGGAATATGGTACACTTAAAGATCATAAATTTATGTCAAATTTCACAAATTTAGAAGCATAATAATATAAAAAATAAAATTTAGATAGAAACAAAAACTATATTGAGTGTGAGGCAAATGAGACCAAAACTAATATAATTTTACCAATTAACAATTTTATGAAATATATGTTCGAACAGTCAGATTTAATGATCAATGAACAATAAAATGAAACTTATTATTACCCAAATGAAGCACGTACAACTAGAAAAGGCCATGTATCATTTAAGTTACAAGTACATCTCACATTAATTTGTCAATTGAAACTTCTTAATTAAATCGTGGTATGAGAAAAAAAACTCAAACAAAATGTAGTTACTTTCAGAGTGAAGTGTATAGTGGAAGCAATAACAATATTAATGAATTATGCATAATAAAGTTGTAGAAAACAGTGAACACCAAAAGAGAACACTGTTTAAAATAATTAGAATTCATCGTTTGAACAAGTGGAATTATCATACGCTCTAATGTAAATTGGATTAAGTTTTCTAGTTCCCACTTGAGAACATGCCCAATACATTTTTCCCCTTATCTGCATTCACTGCCTTAGTGCCTGGAATAATTTTCCTACGTCTTTCATTCTAGACGTTGCACTATACTCAGAGCTATTTATTCCTTTACTTGTGGTAAGACAAACTCAATGGAATTATGTTACATTGTAATCGGTAATCGTTTCCATGTTGCCCACAACACATCCTGAATATTATGAGTAATCAGGTTTTGCGAAAGCTAGACTTCCTTCCCTACTATATTTTCAGAAAAATATAATAGTATATTCTTCAACGAGTGCAGAATATGATGAAGTTTCCAAAACGAGCGAGCGCATTAGTGAGTTTTGGAATCATCTAAGTGAATAACAGCCATTCTACACAAGTAAAAGACAATACTCTCTCCACGACTAAGAAAACATCTCCAGTGAGGATCGAACCCCGATCGTCTGCGCCATAGTCAACCACCATTTCCACCACTATGCTATAGAGCATATTTATAAAAATGTAAAAAGCAGACATTTATAAATGAAATTAATTTCGGAAGGCGTACATATCCGTTATCGCTACTGGTGTCCATTTTTTCCTCTATATAATACGTAAAACTATGATTTTATAATTATTTTGACGTTTCAAACGACGCACTGTCAGAAGCGATTTGCGTTATTAGGTATTTGACGTTTTAAAAAAGACAATTTGATTTGTTCATTTTAATTCATTTTAGCGTGAATTCTGATAATAATAGAATGTGATTGGCTAACGAGAGTTAGAATTTTTTTTCATTATTTACTGGTGTGAAGAATTCATATCATTATGCAGCTAAATATGTGAAAATAATTTGTGCGTTATTATTTAGTCGTGGAGAAAATATAATTATTCCCTCTCATCCAGTTCATTCATTTCAGTTCTACTTTGCAGATATACCAACCCCGTTTAACTTTGGAGTGTAATTGTATATCCTTCGTGGCATATAGCCAGGGAAGTAGTTCTTGTATATATCAATACAAGAATTTATCCATTACATGGAAAAATACAAATTTTCTTGTGAAGATGTGTATACATGTTCTCATAATATAATATAATCTGAAAGATATCTTCTGTATGTTCCTTGTGGTATATTATTGATTCTTTTTTTAATTTCTTGGGAAATTAAACCACAATATTTTTAAATTCTTCATTTCAACGTTTCGGTAGCGTTCCAGCTACCGTTGTCAAGAAAAAATTTTTTCTGTTGTGTCAGTTAGGGATAAAAATTAATTTCTACTTATTTTTTCTTGACAACGGTAGCTGGAACGCTACCGAAACGTTGAAATAAAGAATTTAAAAATATTGTGGTTTAATTTCCCAAGAAATTAAAAAAAGAATGAATAATCTGAAAGAATTTTAGTCAGGTACCTACATACTGTTTAAAAGCAGCTTCTTCACTATTTGAACCAAGAGTTAACTTCCAAACTTTAACCAGCAATTGCAAGTGCGATTTAATACCGACTCTTGGAAGTGGTTCCTTTTTGTTTTTGTTTTTTATTAAAATTTACATTTCAAAAGCACATTATTTGTCGAAGTTGAAACAAGAAACTGGCGAACAGCTAAATAGTAATTCTGTTTTTCGAGTTGTATAGTAGTCTTTACATTTCCCAATTTATTCATGAGTTCCGAATAAACTGAACGCTTTGAGGGGTAGTACAAATTGGACGCCCAACTCTGAACTACCTAAAAATTTTATCACGAGTTAGATTGGTTTCAGAGTCTTATAAAGTTTTTCCATACTTATTATAACAATAATTCATTCTAATTTTGTTTCACGAGCGGCGATAATACATCGTATATACACAGCTCTATTATTAGAAGTTGAATAAAAATTAGTAGTTTACCTAACTATCACGAAAAGTGATACTTTTCTGCACGCTATTGCATAGCGGAATTCAGGCAACAATCGCGTGCGGAAAAGTCGCTTTACGCACGTGCTAGGTACACAATTTTTTCTACTAGCATGCAGAAAAAACCCAAAAGTTAACATAAAGAAACATTTATTGGAGTTAGTTTAAAACCTCATGGATGCTACGTCACAGATGTGCAAATGACCAAAATCGGTACAACGCGGCTATACATGCGGTTTTGCCGCGTTGTACCGCTTTTGGTCATTTGCACATCTGTGACGTTGGTTTTAAACTAACTGTATCAAATACATATCAACATATTGATTATTATTATTTGACATTCATTTGATGAGGCTTATACCAGTGCCAGTTATTGAAACATACCAACATACCAGCCATTTAAGGTTTTATCTGCGGAAAAATTCCTAGTGACCTGAATTTTTGTATACACCTTTATTACGGTGTTCCTATAAAGATGTGAAAAATCAACATCGATATCGTGCCGGCTGAAAAAGTTATGGAGGTCAAAAGGTCACGAAAATCAGTTTTTCGCAAATATCTCGCGACCCATTGTTCGGAAGTCAATAGCCATTATAAAAATTATTCCTAGTGAAGTTATCTAGAAAAAATGTCTGTTGCATTTTTCTGTATAATCAACCGTTTTCGGAGTAGAGCGCTGAGAAAGCGAATATATTATGACGATGCATTCGTTTCCTCACCACCTATGAGGTAGATTGCAAGGCGCGTTTTTTTACATGGTACTCCCCGTAGGCATAAACTATGATATTCAATCAAACGTTTCCTTATTCAAGAATAAATAATTTTTCATTGGAATTCTGAAAAATACAAAAAAAATAAACTTTAGGATATAATGTTTTTTATTCATGGTCGATATCTTCAGCTTCTCTATCTGTAATAGAAGCTGACAATACGTCGAGTGGAACTCATTTCTAAATTGACATCTACATCTTCAAAATTTTCATCATTTTTTGACTCTGCGTTTGAGCATGATTGGCCATGGCAACGTTCGTTCGGGTCAACCGCAGTCACGTTCGGGAAAGTATCACTTTCCGCACTGGTTAGGAAAATAACTATTTACCTCCGACAGCTAGCGACACTAGCATTTTTCAATGTTTGTAGACCACGCCTAACTTCTACAACATCACCTTCCGATCATAATTCATTGCATATAAAACATACAGTGTGGAAACCACTTATGGAATAAAATTCTTTATGTCATTATTTTAGAAAATTATGAAAAATGCCAAGACTCGTCAACTTTTTAATTGAGTTGTGCGTTATGTAAAAATAAATTTAAATGTACAGGGTTATTCACGCAAGTATGCCATAGTCGGTGTTGTTTTTATTTAATGAAACACCCTGTATATTTGCATATTTTTGGAATCCTCCTAATGAACCGATTCCAACAAACTAAATAATGTATGGTCAATTATGAATTATACAGGGTGAAATTTTTATTTTTACAGTTATTAAACACATACATAGAATACCTGATGTATTTGATTTGAATACATTAAAATAAATGCTCAAAATGTTCCCCACCTAGTTGTTGGCAATAGCACATTCTTCTATAGAACTCCTTCTCAACTTTGTTTGAAGTTTGAGGTGAAATATTCCGTATTTCTGTAGTTATCCTGTCTTTGTGGTCTACAATGCTAGTTGGTTGTGTTGCATATACTTTGTTCTTGAGATAACCCCACAGAAAAAATCTAACGGCGTAAGGTCTGGCGATCTAGCCGGCCACGCAATAGTACCTCTTCGTCCAATCCATTTAGTGGGGAAGATTTCATCTAAATAAGTTCTTACCATTAAAGCATAATGGGGTGTTGCCCCGTCTTGCTGGAACCAAACCTTTTCATTCGGTAAGCTAGGATCTATTGCGTTGGGATATAAGTTTGCCAACGCAGGAATAACTTAATTTCTAAGCATATTTAAATATTTTTCAGCTGTCAAATTTTCATCTATAAATATAGGACCAATAATATGGTCGCCTATGATACCGGCCCAAATGTTCACCTTTTGAGGGTACTGAGTATGTGTATCACGCATCCAATTAGGATTCTCTGCTGACCAATATCTACAGTTCTGTCGGTTTACCTCTTCATTCAATGTGAATGTTGATTCGTCAGAAAAAAGAATGGTACCAAGAGGTATCTCATCTCTGTTCAGCTTATTCATCAATCTTTCGCAGAAATCCTTTCTACGATCTGGATCGTTCTGTTAACTCCTGCACAAAAGTTAATTTGTAGGGATGAAGTTTTTCTTTATGAAGACATCTTAGAACAGTTGTATGACTAACATTATTTTCAGGAGCATTTTTACGTGTACTTGAAGTTGGATTCTCTTCGACACTTAACAAAATATCCACTTTCACATCATCTTCAACGAAGAGTGGTTTTCTTTTCAATGGTTTGACATGTACAAGCTCTCTGAATTGTGCATGGATTTTAGACACAGTACTTTGTGAAATATTAGGCAATTCGGGATAACTGTGATTAAATAAGTTTGCCACTTCAACTTGACTTCTGCAATTATCCCCGTACCCGATCATCATTAAAATCTCAAATCGGTGAGTCTCAGTTAAATATTTCATTGTTATGTCGACAAGGAAAGAGTGTTTGACAAAGATTTTACTTTTTCAGTATAAACTGTCAACATATCAATAACTGACAGAATAGAAAACAATCCACATTATTTACCGATTTAAAACAATCCACATTATCTACCGATTTTGTTTAATTATTGGCGTTTTCAGGCAATTTTTAGGTATTTATGATAAAATTCATGGGCGTAACAGGTTTTGTTTAATATACAAATACGTCTAATAATCGGTTAGTTTAGATTTTTTATAAATCCATATTTAGCTAATGTAAAAAAGTACCAATATTTCAAGTGTAATAAATTATTAATTTTAAAATTTCACCCTGTATAATTCATAATTGACCATACATTATTTAGTTTGTTGGAATCGGTTCAATCAGAGGATTTAAAAAATATGCGAATATACAGGGTATTTCATTAAAAAAAACCAACACCACCTATGGCATACGCAGTTCGCCATTTCGTTATTTTTTTTTCTCAGGAGCCGTCCCTTCGCCGGTACCACCTCAGCCTCCTGGGCTTATTGTGTATACTCCTAGTGTTCTGACTACAACCTATCCAGCCAATCCGTTCCCTGTATTAGCTCATACAGGTTCTTTGGTGGTTCGTTGTTGCAATCTTCTGGTGTCATTTGGGGTCTACCATACAGTTTCTGCCTCCTGCAGAGCTGTTTCGGTATCCTTTTTGCATCTTCTTCATGTGAGGTCTCCGTTGTACAGCCCTATTTTGTTTAGGTGCTCCTTTGTAGGAAAGTGTCCCGTAAGTAGCCCCGTAATGGTGCGTAGTTTGTTCCTGCTCATTGAGAGCAGTTCTTTCGCTACTTTTTCTGATGGTTCTCTTATGAATTTTTTCCCATGTATTTGTCTGGTCGTATTCTTCCATTTCGGTTTAGAAACCTCTCAAATTCAGCAAGGACGGCGTATATTCTATTTCGATTCAGGGACAGTTTAGTTTGGTTTAGTCGCATAAGCAGTGGCGTGGTGTGATTAAAATTTTTTTTTTCGAGTGACTATAATCAAATAAGGTGTAGTTTGTGCTGCAAAGAACTGTAAAAGTGAATCATTTTTATATAATATGGAAGAAAAGTTTTTTCAGATTTCCCTGTTTTCCTGTTTTATCCAACAGTAAAAACACAAGAGCTTTTTTTTATCGGATAAATTTCTCTTTGCAACGAAACAGTTTTGCCAATCACTAATTTTACGAGAAAAACTGACATGATAAAATCGCGACACCGAAGGTGAAGCGATTTTATCTAATGTCAGTTTTTCGAGCAAATTTAGTGATTGGAAAA
>CAJUYG010000379.1:90999-105342 GCA_910591675.1 Galerucella calmariensis | reverse complement strand
AAAATTTAAATTAAATAATAACAAATACAAACAAACCATTACAATATATATGTATATTGCGCCCTAAGGGCACTTCACTCATGAAAATTTATAGTTTTTTTTGCACACTGGAGGTCAATGTCGAAAAATTGTTTGCGGGATCACTTTTATTTATATCGGCAATATTTGGTCAGCTCAATACAGTTGTCACCTCTGACTTGCAGCAAAATTCATGTCATTTTGTATGCAACAAATCTAAAGAAAGCAGTAAAATTGGGAGCTGAAATTTAAACATAATATAACTTGGACCTTTATCTTGGGGATGAGGTATTTTGGTCAAGTTTTAGATTGTTATAAAAAAGATATAAGCCATCAAGTGATGGTGTGATTTTCACAATTTATGGTCACCAATTTGAACGCCAAGACCTTAGTTGACACCCCTGACTTGCAGCAAAATTTAAATCATTTTATCCCATTCATGCCCAAAGTTGCGTTTTCGCAATAAGTGGTAGTGGTGAACCTAATCCCATCTATTGAGCCAATAGCTAACTGGAATATATTTAAAATGCAGATTTTCTTTCCTTTACAGTTAACTTCAACTAAACCTATCAGTATATGAACTAATAAATGACATTTGTATGCAGAATTTAGGAAAAAGTTGAGGGTTTCATTTGGTGACAAGTCACACTCTGACATAAAGGTGAACAGTTTCAAAGTTTTAGAAGAAACATTGATTTTTTTTGTGCTATTAGGATCCGAAGGAATTATTTGTTAGCCATATATCAAGTAAGTACTATATGTTTTTTGTTTACGATTTTTGTGTTTGTTTATTTACTAGTGTTGCGTTTTCGCAACACGAAGCTATTACAGTGTTAAGTACCTATAATTGTAGGTGTTGCGTTTTCACAACGCCGGGAACTAAAGTATAAAGTATTTTTACATATAATAAGTTAGTTGTAACTAGAAAAAAACAAACAAAAATTATATGTTTTGACAAAAGGTTTCTATTTCTTTTAGTATTCAAAATGTCCAACAATATTCCATCTTCTTCAAAATTTAGTAGAGGGACTAATCAAGTTGGGTCTCAGCCAAAAATGATATATAAAGCCAGAACGCACAAAATAATGACAATTCTTGAAGAATCAACCATTATGCAGTCAGCCAGCAGTGCAAATGTATATTCAGCCCCTCCCGATCCGCACGAATTGACCGATGAAGATAGCGGTGATGGAGATTTTGGTGGAACATTTGACAATTTGAGTAGATCCCAATTACAGTCAGAAGCAGAAGCAGTTGTTAACATTTTTCATGAAGAAGATGCTATAAAAATTGACGAAGATAACATAAACTCTGTCGAAGAAAATATTGGGGAAATACTGCAAACCACAACAACTGAAGAACAACTTGATATAAACGACGATGAGTCATTTATCGAAGACGAAGCAGAAACAGTTCCTCAGAGATTATCTACAAGAAAAAAATCGGCTAAAATTTCACGGAATTGGATTCAAGGCGATTTACCTGTCGATAATTTACTATGTTCCCGTCTATCTAAAAAAAATCGGAGTGGAATAATTTTCTGCCATCATTTTATTCGCACCCGCTTACTCCGCTTAAAATATTCGAATTTTTTTTTAGTGATGAACTTTTTACCCATATTGTAAAAGAAACAGTTTGTTATGCTTTCCAAAAAGAACATACATTTGAATTGGGCGTTGATGAATTGAAAGTGTTTATAGGTATTTTATTAGTTAGTGGATATAACGTAAATTCCAGGAGACTTATGACTTGGGAGGAATCAGAAGATGTAAAAAATATTATGATTTCAAATAGTATGCGACGTAACAGATTTGAAACCATTATCAGATTCCTTCATTTGAATGATAACCAAAAGTTAGACCCAACAGACAAAACATACAAAATTCTACCTTACATAGAAATGTTAAAAAAATCTTTTTTTGAATATACAATTTGGGAAACAGAATTTAGTATAGACGAGGCCATGATCCCATACTATGGACGGCATGGAATGAAGCAGCACATAAAAGGGAAACCAATACGTTTCGGCTACAAAAGCTGGTGCTGGAATCTAAAATCTGGATATCTAATTGACTTCCAAATTTATCTAGGTGCCAAGGGTAAAGAAAATAAATATGAAGCAGAATTTGGTCTAGGTCGTGGGAGTATTATTTTGCAGTTTGCCGATCATATTCCTAAACTTATAGGCGATGAATGTATACCTCATGTTTTATATGCAGACAATTATTTTACGGGTTTAAAACTATTAGATAAGTTGACTGTCGACGGGATAGGATATGTGGGAACACTATGATCCAATAGGGTTGAAAAGTGCCCTATATATGAGGTTACAAAAAAATCGGTAAGGGGTCAGTATGAAATATATTACGACAAAGAAAATGAACTCTTAGTATGTAAATGGAATGACAATAGCTTAGTAATTCTTGCTTCTAATTGCCAAGGTGCAAACCCAACTCATCAAGCTACTAGATATTCATTTGCTGAGAATAAAAAAAATCAAAGTCGTGCAACCAAACCTGGTTAAAAATAATAACGAAGATTTGGGCGGAACGGATCGAATGGATCAAAACGATGCATATTACAGAACAAGCCTGAGATCAAAGAAGTGGTATTGGCCACTTTTTATTTGGGGAATTGACGTTGCTATACAGAATGCCAGGATTATATATCGTAAAATGAGAAGGGAAGTCTCAGATCAGCCGGATATGGATTTATTACAGTTTCGAAAAAATATTGCAGAGGGACTGCTTACATGTTTTGGCATGCCACCATCTAGACCAGGACCGGTGCAGTCAATTCGCAAACGTACTACTTTAGATAATTGTTATGACAATATCTGTCATTTCATTCATTCACAAAATAAGAGGACACGATGTGCTATGTGCCATTCCACAACAATAAAAAAATGCACCAACTGTAATGTGGCCCTCCATGATAAATGTTTCTTTAAATATCATTCAGAATAAATTACATTATATTTTATAAGTATTTTCAATAAACTACTCCAAACTATTTTGTTTCGTAAAATTTTTCCTTTGTAACCTTTTTGCCCGGTGTTGCGTTTTTGCAACAGTCGTTATTGAAAAAAAGATGCACAAAATACTCAAAATAACCATGAATTTGTTTAATTTATGTTGTTAACTCCTATAATTCTACTAGATTTATAAATAGTTACAAAAAATAGTTCCGGGCATTAATGGGATGCAACAAATCTAAAGAATGCAGTGCAATGAAAAGTTGAAATTTAAACATAATGTAACTCAAACCTTTGTCTTGGGGATGAGGAATTTTGGTCAAGTTTTAGATTGTTATAAAAAAGATATAAACCATCAAGTGATGTGATTTTCACAATTTGTGGTCACCAATTTGAACGCCAAGATCTTAGTTGGCACCCCTGACTTGCGGCAAAATTGAGGTCATTTTGTATGCAACAAATCTAAAGAATGCAGTAAAATTGGGAGCTGAAATTTAAACATAATATAACTTTGACCTTTATCTTGGGGATGGGGTATTTTGGTCAAGTTTTAGATTGTTATAAAAAAGATATAAGCCATCAAGTGATGGTGTGATTTTGACAGTTTTGACAATTTGTGGTTACTAATTTGAACGCCAAGACCTTAGTTGGCACCCCTGAATTGCAGCAAAATTTAGATCATTTTATATGCAACAAATCTAAAGAATGCAGTGAAATAAAGAGTTGAAATTTAAACATAATATAACTTACACCTTTTTCTTGGGGATGAGGAATTTTGGTCAAGTTTAAGATTGTTATAAAAAAGATATAAGCCATCAAGTGATGGTGTTATTTTCACAATTTGTGGTCACCAATTTGAACGCCAAGATCTTAGTTAACACCCCTGACTTACAGCAAAATTTAGGTCATTTTGTATGCAACAAATCTACTCCCCCAAGGAGCTGTGAGACCTGGTCGTTGGTGGGGGAGCCGAGTAGCTGTTCCTTCTCAAAAGGAATACGTGAAACCAAGGACAGCTCAACGGATTCCTGTGAAATGCAGAAATCCGATATCAGGATCTTCAGCGTGGAGAGTGGACTGTTGTCCCGACGAGTTTGCTGATAGCCGGCCGATGACCGGAGTCAGCGGGGTCGTCGGAACAATAGACTGCTTGTGGAAACCTGCCTGATATAAACCGTATCTAGTGGAAGGTGGTTGATGAGGTATATTCACCAGATATGGGGGCTTGCCTTAAACAGCTGGCCAAGTGGAAGGTGACCACAATAAAAACCCTCCAAGTCAAGGTGGAACAGCATATGCCGAGGACTGCGTGGTCAAGGGGAAGCTTGATCGTTAATATGCGGACTCTGGATACCTGGGGACATCCAGTTTAAATACCCTTACTCCTGCATGCGGGGCTCTGCAGGAGTGGACCTTGTGCTTCCCTAGCTACTCGTGGGATCAACTATGGATAAAGAAAAAAAAAAAAGAAACCAAGCGGGCATGCACCGCAACCGGGCACAAGTCGGAGCAATGTATCCACAGTGCCCAAAAATACAGCAGCATCTTCCTCACACGCGAGCAAACCTCGTGTTGAGGAAGTCAGAGAAAAACAAGAGAGGAGAAAGGCAGGGGCACCTACACCCTCAACCTCCTCAACTGGTGGAAGTCTCCGGGAGAAATCCTGGACGAAAAAGAAGACCCCCCCCCCTCCTTCCTGAACTGGGTAAACCCGGAGGAAGGGATGATCCACTAAGGCGTGGACTTAGTGGAGCAGGGGTAAGATGGTATCTTCGCTTCCTTGAACAGGGACTTGCACCGGAGGAAGCAAGAAAGAAGGCTACGGAGCGCAGAAAGCAAGGAGAGGAGAAAAACATCCCTCCTAAAGGAGAAAAACGGAAGCGGGAGATGGCGACAGCCCTAACACCGCAAGCACAGGCGAAGAAGAAAAGGGAGGATAGAATAGCCATCCCTTCTTCAACTGGCAGCTATGCAGCTGCAGCAAAATTAATAAGAATGGCAGTTCTCCCCAAGGCGTACCCTGAGACTACCCTCAGTGCGGACGACCAAACCTTGCTGGAGAACGCAATAATAGAAGAAATGTATGCTGGATGGGACCACAAACTCCAGTTTAGTGGCATACATTTCAGACCAGGAGTCGTTCTAATTGACTGTGAAACACCACAGACTGCAGAATGGCTCCGGCTGATAGTACCAAAGCTGGAGAGCTGGAAGGGAGCAGAACTGACGGTGTGCCAGGGAGACGACATCCCAAAAATGCACACCGCCACGATCTTTCTCCCAAGAAGCAAAGGCGTAGAGGAAGGTAAGCTTCTTCGCTTGATTAAAGCGCAGAATGAGGGTTTGGAAACAAACCAGTGGAAGGTCCTTAACCTAAAAGAAGAGGGCAAAGGCCTAGTCTTGAGGGCAGGAATAGATAATCTATCCTGCCAAAAAATCAAGAACAACGGGTTCACCATCCATTACCGGTTTGGGAAAGTACCCGTACATGGCCTCAGAAAAGAAGACGGAAGTAACAAGGAAAAGGTTTCCATTTCCGCCGAGGCCAGTGGCGACTCGAGTAGTGTAGAAAGCCTACACATCACCAAACTCCTTGGGGAAGAGTCGCCACTGACCGAGGAGGAAATGGAGATTGCGTCGGAGGAAGGGGACAGTACTCTTTCAGAAGGGGACATCACCCTGACGAAAGAGGGAAACACCCAAGAAGACAACCAACAGGATGGTGGGAATTAACTTAGCTTAAGTTAATGCTCACCATGCCAAAGGAGCATCAGCGGTGATCACAAGATTGTTCACCAAGGACCAATGGGGGTTGTGTTTAATCCAAGAACCTTGGGTTAATAAGAACCAGGTAAGAGGATTAGCATGTAAAGATGCTAAAATAATATATCACACTGGTAGTGATACACCAAGAACATGTATTATGATATGAAACAATATTAACTATTTTTGTCTTTCAGAATACATGACTCGAGACCTCGTTCCAGTTCGAGCATACCTCGAACACAAGAAGGAGGGCAAAGAAATAGTGATAGCATCATGCTACTTTGAGGGAGATGGGCCTGCACCACCCCCAGAGGTACAAAAGCTGGTGAAGTACTGTGAAGAGAAGAGACTACCTCTACTTCTAGCATGTGATGCCAATGCACACAATACCGTTTGGGGCAGTAGCAACACCAACAAAAGAGGTGAGCAACTTTTAGAATATATCCTTAATAAAAACCTTAATATCCACAATATAGGGAATACCCCTACATTTGTAACAAGGGTAAGGCAAGAAGTTTTAGATGTCACACTGGCAACACAGGATCTAAAACATATAGTAAAAGATTGGAGAGTATCGGGTGAACCATCACTCTCCGATCATAGTATAATAACATTCAAGTTAGAACTAGGCATACCTGAGATAAGCCTCAGGAGAATACCAAGAAAAACAGACTGGGATAACTATAACACCTGTCTGAAAAGAAATCTAGCACATATCCAGAGAAAAGGAAGGGCTAAACACCATCTCGACCTGGAAAATGAGCTAGAGGATCTGAACAGGGCAATAATCGAGGCGTTTGAATCGAGCTGTCCTCTTCAAAAACAACGAAGCAACAAAGATGCACCCTGGTGGAACAAACATCTGTCAGAACTAAGATCTCAAACCCGGGACCTTTTTAATAAAGCAAAAATCACCGGAGACTGGCAGAGATACACCGAGGTGAGAAACACCTACTACAAGGAAATTAGAAAAGCTAAAAGAAATAGCTTCAGAAAATTCTGTGAAGATATAAACACAACACCTGCTGCGGCAAGACTTTACAAAGTTATGGCGAAAAGTAGGGTCAACACAGATATGGCTTTGAGGAAGCCAGATGGTGAATATACCGAAAATGAGGAGGAAAGAGTTCGACTCTTACTAGAAACTCATTTTCCAGGGAGTACCCCAAATAGGGGAGATAATCCTCTCGAAGGTCACAATAGGCCTTCAAGAGAAAGTATTACAATGGCCAAACACATTTGTAGTAACGATAGGTTGAAATGGGCCATGAACACCTTTTCACCTTTCAAGGCACCAGGAGCAGATGGAATTTTCCCAGCATTGCTCCAGAAAGGACAAGACGAAATTCTACCGCATCTGGTTAGAATTAGTCGAAGCAGCTTAGAACTGGGTTATATACCTGAAGCATGGAGAAGGGCAATAGTAACCTTCATTCCAAAAACTGGAAAAAGGGACACAACAAACCCCAAATCCTTTAGACCAATTAGTCTAACATCGTTTGTACTCAAAACGATGGAAAAGGCTATTGATAACCATATTAGAACGGAAATCCTAGAGAGACTACCTCTCCACCCATGTCAGCATGCCTACCGGGCAGGCAGATCTACGGAGACTGCACTGGTACAACTGACGGAGGATATCCGAGGTGCTCTAGACAACCAAGAAACTGTAGTATGTGCATTTTTGGACATAGAAGGAGCTTTTGACAATACTCCACATGAGGCAGTCAGAAGAGCATTGAACAGAAGAGGTGTAGACAGCACAACATCCAAATGGATGTCGGAACTGCTCACCACAAGATTAGCAGAGACGAGGACGAGCAAAGACATTGTCTCCATCTGCACTACCAGAGGATGCCCACAGGGAGGAGTAGCATCCCCATTAATGTGGAGTCTGACGGTTGACGAACTCCTGTGTGGTTTGACGGATCTCGGTATATCCTGCCAAGGATATGCCGACGATATTGTCATAACAGCCAGGGGAAAATTCGAAAACACCCTTTGCGATATTGTACAAAAGGGTCTGAACTATACAAATAGCTGGTGTAGGCAAGTGGGACTTAGCATAAACCCCACTAAAACCATCCTGATAGCCTTCACTAAGAAAAGAAAACTCAACCTCAAAACCATAAAACTTGATGGGAACGAGATTGAATGGAGACAAGAAGTCAAGTATCTAGGTTTAACTTTAGACAGTAAACTCCTGTGGAACAAACACGAAAAGGAGATTACATACAAGGCAAAAATGGCTATAATGGTGTGCAGAAATCTGGCAGGAGCAAACTGGGGCTGTAACCCAAAAATCCTAAGCTGGATGTACACTGCCATAGTGAGACCAATCATCACTTATGGAGCCATTGCCTGGTGTAGTAGAACTAGCCTATTGACGACGAGAGAAAACCTCTCCAAAATTCAAAGACTAGCCTGTATATGCATTACAGGAGCAATGAGAACATGCCCAACGGCGGCCATGGAAGTGATTCTCAACCTCACCCCTTTACATATGGTGGTGGAAAGTGTTGCAGAAAGAACAAGATACAGACTAAGTAGAGAGGGAATCATTAAAAAAAACACCTCCTCACTTCTTAGAAATCAGACAACCTGGGACATGCCACAAGACGGTATGATGAAAAAATATAACTTTTCAAAGAAATTCGTTACGGAAATGAGCAACAAGAAGGAATGGGATCCAAATACCATTACCAGACTTGGAAAGAATGCCATTCAATGGTACACAGACGGCTCAAAAGCAATAGAAGGAACTGGGATAGGAGTGTTCGGGCCAGGAACCAAACACTCTGAAAGCTTGGGAAAAACCCCAAGTATCTTTCAAGCGGAAATCCACGCCATAAGAAAGTGCGCCCAGTTCAATATTGATAAAGGATACAGAAGACAAAGGATTATCATAATGTCGGATAGTCAAGCAGCCATTAAGGCACTGAGCTCTTGTGTAATCAGTTCCAAAATGGTGTGGGAATGCCTAGACAAACTCAATGAACTAGGCGAGAACAACATAGTCACCTTACTATGGATTCCAGGACACACTGGAATAGAAGGAAATGAAATAGCAGATAAACTAGCAAAGAGAGGGACTGAAATACCTTTCTGGGGGCCCGAACCCTTTTGCGGAATCAGCTCCAATGTAATATTGGAAGAAATAAGTAATGCCGAGAAAAAGAGAAGATCTGACCATTGGAAAGATCTAGTAGGGCTTATACAATCAAAGACTCTTCTGGGTGACTACAACCTGTTGAGATCAAAAGAATGCATAAGTCAAAGTAAAACTGCGCTGAGAATTTTGACAGGGATCCTAACGGGACATTGTCGCCTGAATGGGCACCTGAAAAAGCTCAAAATAGTGGAGGAAGAAGAATGCAGATTTTGTGGAATGGAAGAAGAAACCTCCATCCACATACTTTCCAACTGCACAGCACTCCAGAATCCTAGAGCACAGCACCTGGGAGATTACTGGATAGAAGAGGAACATTTGCCTAAGTTGAAGCCTGCAGACATCCTAAAATTCCTTCGGGAAATCGGACTAAAGGAACTACTAGTTTCTGAGACTCTCCTCAGAAACTGAGTAGAAGTAAGGGGGCACAATAGACCTTTTAGGTCTCAGTGAATGTCACCCCAAAAATCACACATACATACATACATGCAACAAATCTAAAGAATGCAGTAAAATTGAGAGTTGAAATTTAAACATAATATAACTTGGACCTTTGTCTTGGGGATGAGGTATTTTGGTCAAGTTTTAGATTGTTATAAAAAAGATATAAGCCATCAGTGATGGTGTAATTTTGACAGCTTTGACAATTTGTAATCACCAATTTCCCAAGACCATCCCAAGACCTTATCCCCAGAAGACGCCTAGAGAATTCGATTCTGGAAATATGAAATCTCAATTCATTCACAATTTATTGTATTTTTTGAGATTTGTTGCTCGGAAGATTCTGCGAGAACACTAGTATTTTAGTTCAGCTCACGTTCAGCTGTTGCATCAGCATAAACATACATTGGTAATAGTAATGAAAATAATTGCATCCTACTAATTTACCAAAATAGACATTTCGTATTCTATTGAATTGTGTTGTAATCTATTATTTTCTAAACCCAGGAATAAAAATGTTATATTATGTTTGATCTTCCATTTTTCCAGGTTATGTATCCAATGTTATTATAAAATACTTTTTGCAGAGTTCCTCCAGTTTGTTATGAACGGACATGCCTGTTTTTTTCATTGACTCTTATTAATTATTCAAATGAATTATAGCAAAAATGTTTCATTACATTGAATACGAAAACAAATCATTTGGGCAATCTGGTTGTATTACAAATTTCAATTAACAAATTAGTGGGTTTTTTATTTATTATAATACAGTATGTCTGATTTTCCACTGACTCCTCTCAATCATTCAAATAAATTATAGCAAAGAAATGCTAATTACGTACATAAACTATAATAATGCTTATTATAGCAATAAACAGACATGTATGCTTTCTCATTGACCCATTATCAATTTAAAAAAAACTCAGCAGAAAAAAGTTCACGCTTTTGTTGAAAAGAAACAAATCTAAAATATTCTATAAAAATATAAACAAAATTATTATTACAAATTTAATGTATTTGTCTCAATATTTATTAAAATACATGGCAACTGAAGTTCATCTTCCATTTTTTTCTTCTATTTCTCCTCAGAACAAAAAGAAAAGAAAAAGTTAACAAAAATATCGATATTTTACAATTCTATATTCACAAATGGGTGGTGACCTCTATTGACATATTGAAGTCTTGATCCATTTAGTTATAAAGACTGGAAAAAATATTATTCAAATACTATCTATAAATGAATAATATTTTCACTTACAAATTATTTTTCCAGCTCAATTTTATCTTGGAAGCCATATTACAAATTTGATATACACAAGTACACATCTACAGGAAGATAGCCACCACAATATTTTTAAATTAGTATATATTTTGTATCTGCTATATGTATTTAACATTCAGGTGATTAAATATAGATGTTGACTGCAGCTGTTGAATCATATTGTCAGTAATGTCTCCAACTATATTGAAGTTTTTGCTAGTTTCATCAAGACCACAATTTTTGATATTCCTAATGTGTTTTACATAATTTTTCTAGACGTGATTTGTATAATCAATGTTTTCAACGTTGCTTCCATAACAGACTTTTTCTATAATATTCTTGTATACACTGGAGTCACCATCTGCCATAAATTTAGTATACCTAACACCGTGCATTTTTTAACTGCAGTTAAATCCTTCCACAACCATATCAGCTTCCATTGCAGGAGCGGATTCATCCCAATTTTTGTAGCAGATGTGTTTTTTACAACTACATTGCTTTTGGAAGCTCTGGCACATATAGCACAAAACTTATTTTTTACTGATATAAATAGTACTTGGCCCGTATATTCTTCAATTATAGCTACCATATCAGATACCAGATAGTGCATTACAGTTTGTGCCATAGGATCGTTTACTCCAAGAACCATCTACATGAACTGTGAAACAAGGTGTCCCATCTAAACAAAGTAGTCCATTTTCTGTAGCCCTCTCTTTTCCTTCCATAACAGCCCTTTCCATGGATCTTACAAGAGAGGCTTCCCATTCCTAAAACGATTTTGAACATGGTAATCTCATATGTTACATAGCAACAATTTTACATGTTTTATCTATTTGTGTTTAAAATTGTACTTACCTTTCCCAGTTCATTTTCAATACTGTAATATAAGTTGGAGCTTATGGTAGGTGTATCCATGCATGCCAACATTTCTGTCATATGCGAGTATGTGGACCCCACAGCCAAAGTTCCCCATACTGCTCCAGCATTTACTACAGATTTTTTTTTCTATTTGGATTTTCTGTGTCGTATTCATATTCTCTCGAATACAATGAACATTTAAAGACTACTCTACTAGTCAATCCAGAAACAATTAAAGAAGAAAAGAAAATACCTAGGTAGAATGAACATACTAGCTGGTGAATAAATAAAATCATACTTTACTTATTGAGATTGAGAATAAATAAAAATACCTGCTGACAGAAATTGTATTTGAAACCAAAACATCGAAACTTTGTGTAGGTAATATCTCTAATCGAAAGAGCTGACCCGGAGATGCGTTTGCTTGAATCGTCAAGAAATGTATTAAATTAAAGCCGATTTAATACCACTAGCGACATCTATCGTAAATATTTTGAACTTGAAAATAACGAGATTTTTGTTTATGCTTTGAGGTTTGTATACCCGTGAGGAGGCCCCTCTTAACATTGAAAACTGTGCTTGTTTGTCGTTTTTATGGAAAAAGGTTTATACTTCGCTAAGTAAATACGACCTCACATTCTAGAGAAGTTTAACCTGGGAATCTAGTTGCTTTCGGCAAGAAATATGGAAATAAGGTTCTCTATTAAACCAAACAAGTTTTAACGTGATCGTGACCATCGTGTAATTCGAGGCTATCTGGATGTGTATCTACTTGTTATACTTCATACGTTTCGTAAAGCCCCTGATGCGACACGATTCAAGTATACTGAAACATGTTAAATCATTCAAATCTCTCTTGTACTTGTCCGTTCACTCTTTAGGTGAGTTTTAAAAAAGAAGAGGGAGCACAATAACCAATACGATGTCGAGCCGGATCAAGATAGGGATTTGCATTTTACATCACATTGATAATGTTTTTATGGACTTATGCAGACGGTGAAAATATGAGGTGTTTCTATTCTCGAAGTTTCCTATTGATTTGGTGCTTATTTATAAATATATAAAGTGACAAAAACGGAAGCTGATACAGTGTGTCATAGAAATAAATCATCCAGCATACAATGCAGCAGATAAAAGCTCAGCAGGTCAAATGTATTATTCAATTCTTTGAGCCAGCAACTCTTTGTTCATATATTCTCATTTTGGTTATATAATGTTTGAGATATTTTTGATTTTTGTAACTAATTGAATTACCCGCACTTTAAGACTGTTATAATTATCTGAATTATACCCATAGAGATACTACATATAGAGGAAACAAGCCATAGGGCGCCCTGTTAGTGGGAATGTCCGTCTGAACTCCAGTAAAAGAGAAAGAGACAGACGCTCAAAGGTTTTTCTGTCTTTGTTTGTGTATGTATAGCATACAGGCTATTAGAGAAAAACAGCATAAACCTCCTACTTTCTATCTCTCCCTCTCATATGCTGACGGGTTCGAAGCTGGCTTGTTTCCTCTATTTGTAGTATCTCTATGATTATACCCAATGTTTTCATACAAACATCAAACATTATCAGCAAAAACTGCATACATGCTGCATACCTTATCACTTGACTCTTTTGGTTCCATTTCTTCTTCATCGACTTAAACTTGACCTTTGTATCATTTCCCACGTTATCTACTTCCATTCCAGAAGCTTCATGTCTTCTATATAGGCCACTAGTTTGACTGGGAAGACTTTCAGTAGTTGTGATTATTTCCTCTCCAAAGTGCTTCCGTCTCGGTGCTTGTAAGCTCTTACAGAAGCAGAATATGTGCAGATGTTTTCACAGGGTACAGTATCCAGTGACCATGTCGGTATCTATCTCTTATCCAGTTTTAATAGCCTGGTCTATCTTGTTCAGTAAATTATTTGTATAGTGGTGCCCTTCATTTGAATTAGTGTTCTTTATCTAGCCAGCCCCGTATTTCGCCTCTTATGCAATCATCTGTTATTCCACAAAATGGTTACTATGAAGAATCCCTTTGGCGAACTAATCCGCCAATCCATCCACTGTAATCCTTTCGTGTGCTGGTAAGTAGTTTTGGAAAATATGGTGTTGTATTCAATACGCCCCTGTAAATTCACCATAACTGTCGACTTCGTTCTTGAAAGATTCTACTAGGCATAAGATTGCCTCGTTGCCACGCCACCCGAACTGGACGGCAGATATAGCAGAACTTGTCTTGTAAGCCAACCAGTGAGTTTTCATCATCATTTTCAACAATTTTGCTAATCACTTTAGTTGTCAGAGCTTTAAAGCTGAATTTCCTTTTCAGCTATAATATACCAAGAACATTGATAGTTTGCAATAATTTTGTCGGCTTGTTACCTCAAAGCAGCATGCTTGAGAAAAGTTATGGCAAAATTATTGAAATTTATCAATGTTGGAGGTATATTCGGTAGGATAATTTTTTAATCAAATCTTGAAACCGACATTTCTTAGAATTGTCAAATTAACAAGAAACTATTTTTAAATTACCTTGGAAACGCTAAGACATGAAAGATAATTATCCATGTGGCTCTTATCAGTAGTAACCATGTGGATCTTATCTGTAGTAATACCCCTAGGGTCTTTATAATACCGAGATAATTTTGTCATAGAGAATGCTAAAAGCGTGCTGCTCGATAATAGCCGAAGGCCGCAGGCCGAGGACTATTATACTTGAGCAACACGCTTGAAAGATTCTCTATGACAAAATTTTGAGTATTTATCAAGGCCCGAGGAGTATTCGATAAGATAATTTTTAACTTTGTAGATATCAAAAAATTGATTGTCAATCTGACGTTCAATAATTTTCAATACAAAATTTATTAG